>WAAG01035396.1:0-66614 GCA_013390105.1 Tichodroma muraria | reverse complement strand
TTTTTTTTTTTTTTTTTTTTTTTTTTTTTTTTTTTTTTTTTTTTATGCTGGAGTATGTGGAGTGTGCTCCCATTTGTACAGATGTGCTCATGTGCAACAGCTGGCATGTGACATCCTCAGCTCCCTAAAACGCTACAAATACAAGCTTTATGCAAATTTCCTCAATCCTTTTCAGAAGGCTCTGTTCTTGAATCTGAAATGTTGGATTATGGCTTTATTTTCAGTTGGGAAACAAAGGGTAAATGCGATCCCATCCCTGGAAGGGACCACAGACTGCCAGACTGCAATGGCTCACCAAGAAAGACTATTTTGTGGTTCTTCTAGCATTATGGATAAACACCTGGAATATGTTTAGCCAAAACATTAGGTGTTTTGGGACAAAGTGAACATCAAAAGGAGCTGAGCATCCCTGCTGCCTATTTAAAATTTTATTGGTTTGACCCTTCTGCCAGGCACTAACTAGTGATGAAAAGGGCTGGACCGTAATCTAGATGTTCCTTAAAAAATTGAAATAGCAGTGATTCAGGTCTTTCCTGTCCTTGCTTTAGGTCTGGGATGCTGTTGCCTGCTATGTGTCACTCCTGGTAGCCAGTTCCCAAATCAGTCAGTGCTGCTGGGGATATGTTGATTCCCACTGGTCGTCAGTCGTTTCTTAGCTGATCTCCACCATTATCCTGGTGATTCAGCTGCAATGGGAAATGGGATTTTTATTGGGTTGGTTATGGGTGCGCAGGCTACTGTGCTGTGGGAACTAATTCTTAAATGCAAGCAAAAAGCCACAGGTAGTTAAACGTAACAAGGTAAACCTCGAGACTTCCTAGGGTGAGCGCTTTCCTGCTGCAGGGATAAGAGCTCTGTGTCACAAGTGTCATGTTTGTGTGCAGGGGAAGCTGTCCTGGCTGGAATCTGCAAAGGTATCCTTGTGCTGCTGTCAGAAAGGGCCTGGCAAACACTCCCTCCCCAGCACAGGGATTACTAGCGCAGTAGTGAGTGTACCAGCTGAAAATCAGGTACAAACCTAAAGGAGTTTGGTGACTGCAGGCACATCCTCTGGAGTGTTTACAGCACAGGGAATCAGATTTCAGGTTCATGTTTGCATGAAACTTGGGTTTTGGTGTGTGAGTGAGGACTGAATGGAGATGCTTAAAGTACATTAGACCTCAAGTGACTCCCCAAAATACTGATGCGTTTCTAGTGATTTCTCTCTGCAGCATCAAGGGCTGTGCCATTATCTTTGATAAGGCTGAACTGTTCCTTCAGCAGCCAGAGTGATGCTGTTGAATGTACTGATGCTGTTTGGCAAAATGCCTCCCATCCACAAAAAAAAGAATGTTTAAAGCTTTTTACATCTTGTGTAAAGGAACAACTGTCCTCTTTCCCAGGTACTGCTGCATCAGCAGCACACTGGAGAAAGAAAGGTGGTACAGTGACTGAAAAGTGATAGTTCGGGTGCCTTGAACAGATTCTGCAGCTTTCAAGTTAAAAATAGGGTGCTTTGACCAAATGAAAATATTTATTAGTTCTATGCTCTCCCCTACATTTGGGGGATATGGAAAGAGACACAAATCATCATAGAATTGTTTGATTTGGAAAGGACCTTAAATATAATCCAGTTCCACCCCCCTGCCATGGGCAGGGACACTTTCCACTATCCCAGGCTGCTCCAAGCCCCTTCCAGCCTGGCCTTGGATGCTTCCAGGGATGGGGCAGCCACAGCTTCTCTGGACAACCTATGCCAGTGTCTTGCCACTCTTATAATGAAGTTTCTTCCTAATACCTAACCCAAACCTACCCTCTTTCAGTGTAAAGCCATTCCTCCTTTGTCTATCACTGCATGCCCTCTCCAGCTTCCTTATAGCCTTCAGGTACTGGAAAATCTAATGAATGAAGAAACATACTTCTCAAGCAATTGTTTGAAAAACTTTCAGTTGCAGTTGCTATTTTTTTTTATTTTTTTTTTTTCTGTGACAAAAGTTGGTAATTTTCTTTGGAAATTCTCCCTTACAGCTGGCAGTTCCAGTCACAATCCACGGCAGCAGATGCCTCAAGGGATGATGCTCTGTTTTTCTATCACATACAGGTCCTGAAATGCCTTATTCTCAGTTACCCTCTACAGGGCAAGGAACTCTGGGATCTCCTCTTGCTGTGGGCTCTTCTGGAGGAGTAGCCGGAGCTTTGGGGGATCCCATGGGTGGCTCGAGGCATCTGCCACGGGGCTGGCTGTGGGACCGGGCAGAGATCAGAGTTTCACAGAGCAATTAGGAGAGCGGGGCGTGGTGATACTTTAATCTGAGAGCAACCACCACCCACACAGGGCATGTTTTTGGCCTCCTGCTGTCACTGCAGCCATGGCTACTGGCACTTAGGCCACCACACCCCTCGGCCAATTCTGGCACTATGGAGCCTTTGCTGCAGATAAAACATAAATAATAATTTTGCAGAGGGGAAAAACGCTGTTCTGGTGGCTTGCTGCTCAGGTGGGGGTGGGTCGGCATGAGGGTTGTTCTGGGGGGCATGGAAGGGCTCAGGCCTCATTGAGGGGGGCAGGTTGTTGGTACCACTCACTGGAGCAGCACCTAGAGGGTCTGGTGGCTGCACAGGATGGGTCAGAATTACACAAGTTCAATCCTCTGTGCTCTCCAGGCACTCTCCTCACTGTCCACAGGAAAATGATCTCAGGACAGATTTTTCTTCCTCTGTTGAAATTCTGCTGTTTCAGTAGCCTAGTGACAGTCATTGTCTTTCCATGTGTGAGCTGAATCCAGAGTCAGATAATTTTCTACTTTGTTCCCAAACAATAGGGCTGTGTTGTTTTGCACGATGACTCTGGCTTTTCAGCCGGTGTGCTGTGCTTTGCTTTTTGCTGTGGTCTCGCCTGGTGCTCAGCAGAGGCTGGAGAATACCCACAGTGAATCCTGGCAGTTGTGCAATGCTACACACAAAGTAAAACTCCTTTCTAACCCCTGCAGGCGATCAGTTTACACCCTGAATGATGAGATTTTGATTACCCTTATCTAAGCTACAAATACTGTAAGGGAGGTGAAATCAGCTGGCTCTGGGGAGGACGATCACAGCACAGATCTTGGTGGCCTTCGGAGCCTCCAAGTGCTTGGCAGCTCCAGGGGATGTCGTGGTGCTTTGCCATGGAAGTCCTTTCAGTGTGCAGATGTTACTTGCTGAGGCCTTGTAGATCAAACCCCAGCTCCTGCCATCTCCAGCCTTGCAATTTTCAATAAGCAAAAACCGCCCAGGAGAGTGTTGACAGCAGGAAGGGCAGCTGCTTCCTCAGAGTCGGCAGGGAGAGCCTGTTGCCTCAATGCTGGATCTCCCTCTGAATGCAGAGACCAGTTCCAGCATCCCCAGCCCCACATGGCATCAGTTGCAGCTTGGGGAGCAGCTTTGCCCTCACAGCGAGTGCAGTTTCCCAGGGCAGCTTTATTCTTCTGTGAACAAAAGCTGTTGAGCTGCAGGGAAGCTCCTGGCTGGAAGGTGGGTCCTTTCCACAGCCAGACTGAGACTAAGGGGTGGAATGAGACTGGATTGCATGTTGAACACTCAGATGTTTCTCTCCTCTGGGTTCCCCTGTCTTATATTTCACATCTAGAAGAAAAGTACATTTTAAAAAATTCAATCCAGCTTTAAGCCGGAGCTGCTTGTACTCCTCAGCCTGATTGGAGGGAAGGAGAATTGATAAGTTAATCATCTTTCAAGGTCAGGAGAGATCAATAGGACCAGTCAGTGTGGTGTGCTGTGCAAATCAGACTCCAGGCACAGCAGTGGTTCCTGAAGCAGGCCTGCCTGGGAGGTAGCAGAGTTGTTTTGCCTTGTGGGAGGATCTCTTGCACAGCAGGGATGAGCTCCAATATAAGACCAGGGATGAATAGACTGAATTAGGTGTGACCCAGAGGATAACGCAGCATTCTGCATCTTAATGTATCCATCTGTGAAATGCAAATAATAATAGGGGAACCCTGTAGGGATTCATTAGTCCTTTGAAGATGGCATGTGTTACATGCTATTATTGTGATCTTCCAAAGTTGGCCTCATCCCTGCCTTTTGGACCTACACCTCTCACTGTTGCTCACTTCCTGATTCATTTCCCCCTCCTCCCTGGCACTGTCAAGCCAAATCAGCAGCGGCAAAGGCCTGTCCAGGCCAGTCAGCCACATGTCATGGTGGCTCATGGCCTGGGAAGGGTTGCAAAGATGGGACTCATGCTCTGGTTCCAACACAGGGGTCTGGAAATTGCTGCCATGGCATTGCAGGTGTGACAAGGACACCCAGGAGCTTTCTGTGCTGGAGGATGTCCAAGGGGCATGTGGTCCATAACCCAAGATGCTTTTTGTGACTTTCAGATTAGAGTTAAGAAGGTGGATTTGAGTGGGAAAGGAAACCTGGTGACAGGGGAGGGTGTGACTCCTGAGACACTGGGTCCAGAGGAGGTTGCAGTAGATGCTGGATTTAGGGGAAATTCTTAATTTGGAATAATTGCTTTGCAAGCCTCTGTGCTCTGAGAGCATTTAAGCTTATTCACTTTGTCTCCTTTCTCCTTTTGGTAGAGTAAGTTCACTTGACACAGATTTATTTTTTTTTTGAGTGTTTTTTATTCTTCAGTAAGAACTTGCTGTGCTCTGGATGTGTTTCTGAAGTGCATTTTACTGTGGCTTCGTGGATGTATAGCTTTCACTGTGCACTTGACTCTCAGAAGTGGATGGAATTGGGAAATTCCTATCATTCCTGTCCTGGCCTCAAGCAATTCCTCCTTCTTGGTGAGCTGCCAGAGTAGGAGTAGTTCTCCAGGATGAAGGGAGTTAACACCTGTAGCATTTTCAGGGATGCAGTTGGGCTGCGCACCCAACACCATGCTGGGAGCTCAGCAGCCTCTGGGGAAAGACTTTTTACTGTGTCAGACTGCTGGAGCTCTGCTTTTGTCTCAGGAAACTTTCCTGGCTGAAGGGAAGGGAATGTGGTGGCCTTGGGTACCTGCAGTGACAGTGGGATTGCAGGATGAGCAAGACTTGTTTCCCTGGAGGTCTGGGCAGCAGCCACCTGAGAGCTGCAGCAGCAGAGGGTACAAATGGGAGCCATGGGACATGTGGCTATTGCAGCCCAGAAACTCAAATTCACTTCCATCAGCTTGGGATTCACTGGCTTCTTGGCTGAGCAGCACCTGGATTTTGGTCGTGGAAGGGCAGGCAGAGCTTTGTCCAGCATCATAAGTCGTGTTCTTGCATGGGGTGTGTGGATGAGGAACCTCCTAAGCTCTGCTGAGATGGGTGAGACTTGTAGCTCCTCTTGCATCAGTCTAGCCCAGGGTGGGTGCATGAATGAGTGTCTTGGACAGGAAACCATCCTGTGTGTCTGAAGTGCCTCTTTTTGGAGTGCCTCACTCTGGGGTTTTAAGAGGGTAGGTTTGGGTTGGGTATTAGGAAGAAAATCTTGCCTGTGAGGGTTCTGAGGCTGTGGCAGAGGTTGCCCAGAGAAGCTGTGGCTGCCACATCCCTGGAAGTGTCCAAGGCCAGGTTGGAGCAAACTTGGTCTGGTGGGTGGTGTCCCAGCCCATGGCAGGGGATTGGAATGAGATGATCTTTAAGGTCCCTTCCAACCCAAACTGTTCTGTGATTCTATGAACTCATGAGAGTGCTGAAGTTGAGAGCTCTGGATTCAGCTTTGGCTGTGAAGTGAAACACCATTTTCTCTGGGCTTCTTTTGTTAAATGTGCCAAAAGACTCTGTCTCTTCCCTTTTCTCCCTGAGGATCTCTGGGTTGGAGAGGGACATAGTTGTCAGCTGGAAAAGAAAGCAGTTTCAGTATTTCATGGAAATTAGGTGTTGAGCAGTGGTGCTGATGTGGTTCCTCAGAAGAAGAAGAGAGATGGTGAGAGGTAAAAATTGCATCAGTCAGGACAGAAAAGTACATCTATGGTGGGAACATAGGCATGTTTGTAGTTTTCAGAGGGAAAACGGTGCTGTGAAATAGACTGGCACTGCAGCCATGGAAAAAGTGGGTGACACATGGGCTGCAGATCCTCATCAGGGCTTTTTGTCCCCCTGTGTGGTGGCCTTGGAGGCCTAGCTGAAAACACTGCCTTGCTCTGGGGTGAGAATGGGATGACACAGCTCATGTCCTCAAGCATTTAGGACAATTTCAGAGCTGCTTGGGCCAGAGCTGGCATTCAAACAGTGAAGAGCTACCAAAGCACAGATGGCTTAACAAAACCCACAAACGCAACCAAAAAAAAAAAAAAAAAATCCCAAGCAAACCCTCCCTCCACTGCCTTAAAAAACAATTCCAATCCAAAACACCCTAAAAAACCCCAAACCAAACAACACCCACACATCACCATCCCAACCAATTATGCTGCCAGGAAGCTTTTCCCTGGTAGAAATATCCCTAAGTGATGCAAAACCCATTAGGAAAGAGGTGATCCTGCCTGTAAAACAGTGCCATGTCACTAAAGGGAAGAAAAACTACTTTGAGTGGACAAGACATCTCAATTATTTTTCTCTGTCTACATATATTTCTGTGCAGGCACAGGCTGTGAGGGCATGAAATATGGGGACATCAGAAAAGGGGAAAATGGCCATAGGAAAAGGAGTGTGATGTTCATCACTAATTAGGGTATGAATCATTTAGCTGCTTATTGGACTCCCTTCCCATTCTTCTTGGGGCCCTGGAGAGGGAAGAGGTGAATGCCCACCATGGCTGCGTCCTGCCTGCCACAGTGCTGGCCCAACTTGCTGGCTGCAGGATATTGTCCCAGCCTTTTGGGTTTTCAGCTGCCTAGGAGTTCCCTAAATTTCATGTTATGCTTCTGTTTTTTTCCTGTGTTTTCCTAGTTACTCCTTCATGATTATTTTTATCCTGATTCCTGTTTTCATAGCAGAATGTAGTGAAAAATAGACCTAGTGAGAGCTGTCCTACCAGGCACAGCATCATTATATGCTATTTACTTTTCCAAATTTTTTAACTGAGACATGTACCAAAGATACTTTTGCAATATCTCTTCCTGCTCTCATCTGCTTTTCTCAGTGGCGTTTTGCTCTCCAGCTGTTTGGCATATATTTGTAAATTAAGATTAGCTAGGTGCTGTGCTAAAATATATATTAATAAAGCATTGGGATCATCTCTTCCAGATCCAATCCTATGGGATATAAATTCCTATGGAAATTAATGGGCTGTCTGGATTCCAGTGCAGGATTGAGACTTCACGGTGTAGCTGGATCAATATGGTGTAAATGGATCAATACAGGCAATCAAGTGAGTCAGGCAAGGTTTATGCTTAATACAGTCCTGCTGTCATCCCTCACTGTGCCCAGGTTTGTGTAACCCAAGCGCACACAAGCAAATCCTCCAAACCATATGGCTTTGCTGGGTCCTCTCCATGCCTTCCCATTTCATACCATTGCTGGGGTTTTTTTAGGAGGTTGTAGTTGTGCACTAGTAATTAGACTGGGAATCCTTTTTATTTTTTCCCCTCTTGAGTTTTGTTACTGAACACAGATCTGGTTTTGGTACCAAGGCGTGTTTGGGCCACTCTGAGCTTCTCCCACGTGTTGGTGTGGGTGTGATTGGTGGACAGGGGCTGCAGTGGTGGCAATATGGGAGAGAAGGGGTGGTCACAAGGCCACTGTGGGGTCAGGACCTGTCTCTCCCTCTCCTTTTCCTTGTCACCCTGCACTGCCTGGCTGGGAGCTGCTCTCACCTGGCCAGTCTGACCTGATTTGGCACCCACTCAGCTTCCTTCAGGAATAGGGCAGTCAGCCAGCTGTCTTAAATCAGGGAATTGTTTCGTTTCTCTGTAAGAATAGAACTTCTGGAGGAAAAGAAAATTTTAAGAACAAAACCCTTTTTAAAAATGTGCTTCCCCTTCCCAAACCCTCCCACCTCATGGCTGACTCATGGGCAGATACTTCAGTAACAAATAGCGTGTTTTGTTTTTTTGTCCTTGAGATAGATTTCTGAGCTTTAACCACTTTTAAACTACCATATGCTTTTTTTTCTTTTTCTTTTCCAGTTCTCCCAAGGATTTACTGACACATGCTCTGTCAGCTTAGTTTTCCTCTCTTCCTGTTGGCCTCCCCTCCAATTCCACGCCCAAATACGCATACAGAAATTATCTCATGATTCAGGACAATACACAGCTCTTCAGATCTGCCATGAACCATCTGCATGGCCTTGGGCAATTTGCTACTGTATTGCAAGCTCTCCACTGTGAAACCTGCACATGATTTTGTTTTGAGCTGAAAAGAAATCTTAGGGGTGACCACACTCCAAATTAGGGCTGTGCTGGCTTGGCTTTGGCTCCAGTTGTGAACACGAGCAACTGTTCTGACCTGAGAAACGTGTGGCAGCAATTCATTACAAGGATTTATACTGAGCTCTGCTGGCCTGTCTGGCCAGGCACATATGTCATGCAGAAGTATGTTTTCTTCCTCAGATGGTGCTGATCTGCCTCTCTGCACAGCCACAGCCTGTGCTCGAGCCCCTCATTGCTCTGGTTTGCTTGACTGACTCATTTATCCACCCCTTTCAAACCTTGCAAATGACTTTTCTCTCCAAATTCTTCTCTTTTCACTGGAGACAAGGCACACAGCTTCTTCCCACGTAAATCACATTCCAAAACTTTGATGTCATCTTTATTTTCCTCTCTCGAGACTCCTGAGAAACTCTGCACAGGATGATTACTTTCATCTTATCTCTTCTTTGGGAAAAACCGGAGCAGGTCTGCTTTGCTGGACCCTTTAGCATCAATAACAGCACACCTCAAAGAGCAGCATCTATAATGGTCTGCCAGGTCCCACCTGGTCTGAAGAAAGGTTTTCACTAATAACACTGCTATTTTTTCTTTTTTTCTGAAGACAACAGGGAGAAACTGGGAAAGGATGAGGATTTGGCAGTATGGTTTTGTCATTAACACAGCTGCTATGAGAACTGCAGGATCAAACCCAAAGAATTTCAACAAAGTCTCAAACTTGATGTTTTTCAACGTTTCCTGAATATTTACTCTTTAGGCTCATACTGAGGTGCTTTAATAAAAGCAGACAGACTTCCAGAGGTTTGAGTGACCTGGCCTTCCTGTTGTCTCTTCTGCAGCCAAGTTATTAAAATAAAACCCTTTCAGCTATTTTGTTGAGAGATGAAAGGCTATTTGTGTTGTGGTGGCCGGAGCCCCGCTGTCTTATGAACCACCCTGAGGATGGCAAGAGTCCCTCTGGCTGTGTGGGGGATCTGAAGTGATCTATTTATAATTTTCTTACCTTGACAAAATGCAGGGAGTGACTCAAATATGTCCCATCCTTATGGAAATTAATTGTGTTAATGGGATCATTAGAATTTAGAGTAGTGTCAAACTGGTTTTTGCAGCTAATGATGGTTCTTGGGCAGGTTATGTCATAAGGAAGGCGGAGAACCTGGTCATCTATATATATGTGATCAGCCCTGGGCCCTTTCTTTGGGTTTCATTGAGCAATGCTCTAGTAGAGTCAACATAGGCAAACAGCTGCCACCACCCTCACCATGAAAATAGAAGGTGCCTCGGTGGTCCTTGCTCTGGCATTTTTCTGCTTCTTCTCAGGTTAGTAACTTGTGATGTTCTCTGTGCTGGAATCTGGGACTGGCAGAGGACGGAGCCTGGGAGTGACCATAAAGAGAGAGAGAGAGAGAGAGGATTAAAGTGCCCTTGTTTTTTAAAAAGCATGGTGGTATTAGCAGAAGACTACAATTTTTTTTTGCTGTGCTACCATGTATTAGTTTGATATAACATGTCTTGTTAACTATGCTTTCTTTTTCATGTGGAAATAGTGGAATTTTATTGGCAGATGAAAGCATCTATTTTTAAATAGAATTAACGGTTTAAGAAAAAACCAGAAAAGCCAAACCCCCATTTGTCTAAGTGGAAGAATACCAGTTTCCAACCAGACTGAATTCTTCCATAAAAGGTCCAACTTTGAACAAAAATGTAATACAATTTTTTGTAAATTCAGAAAAATGGTAATGTCTTGTCAACACTTGCTAAGGAAGGCATTTTCACATGGCTACAGTAATTTGGCTACAATAGGTAGACTTCAGCAGGAGTTAGGTTTGAAGCAGTGGTCTTTCCATTTCCTGCTGGTTTCTATTGAAAAAGTGCTAATGGAAGATTTCTTGACAGTTCCTTGTGATGCCACTGATGATGCAAAGGAGGATGAAATGTATTATACCAGCTTTAAGTGGCTTAGTAAAAAGAAATAGGTATCAGCTACTCACCTGCTGACTCATTATTAATTTGATAATTTGTGTGAAGTACTGCAAATGGAATGGGCCTTGAAAAGGAATTTGTCACTTTGGATGAACAACAATAGCCTAGCTCTGGTATCCCAATTTTAAGGGCTGGTGAAGAATGCCAAAAATGTTTGTGTGAATTTGATGCAACTACCAAGGCAGGCATATAGAATAATGGAGAAACAGTTACTGAACCATCCTTGGAACCTGAATTTTAAGCCTGAGAAAAGGGACACAGTAAAGAAGGGCACAAAGATAGACCAAAAAATGAATGTGATTTTGCATTTGAATGACAAAAAGTGCAATGTTCTAGAAAGGACTGGGCATTAGAGAATTTCTATCAGTGTAAAATAATGCATTGGATTAGCCTTAATCAAGAGGTATTTGGGTGGATTAGGAAACTGCATCAAGTATTTTAATTAAATGCTTTCGCTTTAAAATTCCCCTTCAAAGATTTTTGTATGGTTTCATTGTTGGTTTTTCTGTCGCAGATGTTGCCAGTCAAGCTTCGATTAAGGCGAGTCCAACCTTTTCTATTCTGATTCTCCCTTTGTTTTGCCAACTTACACTGCTTAATGCACGCTCTGAGCAAAGTCCGTTTAGATGCTTTGTACTTAGATATTATAATGCTTTTTCAGTGGTGAAAAAAGCAGTGAATCTCTCCATATTTAGAGATGACCCTTAGATAATATGACAATGGCTCCAGCTGACAGTGTGTGTTTGGTGCATGATGCTGAGAACATATCCAAACAGCTCTGGGCTGGAAATCTGATGAAGTGATGTTAGAAATGCCAAGAATTATATTTTTAATGATGTTTTAGAATGTAGCTTCTGATCCAGCAGAAACCCCTGCTTCCGATAATTCCTGAGTTTCATAATTAAAAGAATTAAGGCAAGTCCTTTGAGTCTCAGAAAATAATTTGATTCAATGACTTAGAAGTCAGTTCCATTCATGTTTTAATCAAGCAGGCTTGTCTCCATGGTAAAGATCCTTTCGGGGAACACAGTAGCCAAAAATAACTAAACGGTTCATTGCTTCTCCCTGGTCTGCATCTCAGTTACCCAGCAGAAGATGCAATGGGCTGCTGCAACATTGCACAATATTACTGCTCTGCTTCCTGAGAGGATTGTGCTTTTCTGTGCTTGCCTTGCACTTCAGTCAGTCTTCAGTCACTCTGGCCTGTTCATTCCTCTTGCGTCCCTCTGGCACTTCCAGGGCTGTGTTTTCTGCTCTTGGCTAACTTTGTAACGTGCAGTCCTCTTCTGTAGCGGGTAGCAATTTGCAGCTGTATGTAAATTAAGTGTGTTCCTTAAATATATATTCCTTTCCCCATGATTAATGGTTCTTGCAATGGGTTTTGAACTTTCTCGTTGTCTTTTCTGCCTCGGGAGCCACAAGCAGGGCTCTGGGTGCAGCCTGGGCCACGTGTGGTGTGTGGCAAGGGATGGGCAGGTGGAGCAGGGTTTGTGTGAGCAAACTGATGCTGCTGAGAGCCTGCAGCACACCTGAAAGAGATTCAATGTGAACAAACGGTTCTCAGGATCTTGCTGGGAGCCTCCAATGATTGTCCTCCTCTGTGCTTTTCAGAACGAATGCAGGAAAATTTGGTCACTTCTGCGCAGCGGGAAGTTTTCCTGTCCCACCACCAGGGAGCCCTTCAGCAGCCCAAACAACAAAGGAGACCTCAACAAGTGCATGATGTGCCAAAGGCTGCTGTGAGTATCAGCTGCCTGCTGGCTCCTGTTGGCTTCCTCCCTTTCAGCATGTGGCTGGGGGGCTTGCGTCCCTCTCCTCTCCTGTGGGCAGGGTGGCAGCCCTGCCCACCCACAGCATGTCCTGTCCTCCCATAGCACGGAGCTCTCAGGAGGCTCTGTGCTTTAAAGTTGTTGTCCCTGGCCAGCCAGACCAGTTTGTAGTTCTTCAGCAAACCTGTGAACCCAGTAGCTCTCCCCAGCTCATCATATGGTGGGGACTTACCACAGAGCGTGAGGAGCAAACGCAGAGTGAAAACTTACACAGATTAATTTCTTGTTTCCATAGATGGTGTTTCTTAGGGTGGAGAGAGCTGGATATTGGGCAGGGAGAAAGGATGGCACAATGTCCCCAGTGTACTGATGTTAAACACCCTGGACATGTGTCAGGGAGCTGAGCCCTGCTGCTGGTCTGTGCTGCTGCCTTGTGCAATGGGGAGGTGGGGTCGGCCGGACTGGCCTTTAATCACCCCCTATTTTGGCTTTGTGTCCGAGCACTGCACGCTGCCCCGTCACTCACACTTCCCTTTCTTGCAGGGAAAGAGACTCAAAAAACAAAGGGAGTGGTGGAGAGGCGGACAGGAATGTGAACTCCTTGGGAAAGGTGAGGTGAAACACTGCTGCCGAATCCAGTTGTTTTGGCGATGGCATCGCATCTGCTGCCTCTGACCCGCTGCCCGGGGCGCTTCCTCGTCTGCAGCGTGGGAAAGGGCCCTGCAATGGGAGCAGGGCAAACATGCCCAGCCTTGGGAAGCGTGTGAGGCTTTGTGCCGTCCACCAGCAGAAAAGAAACTAAAACTCCTGGCGGCTCCTCCCAGGCAATCACGGCACCTCCAGTGTGTGCCTGACCCAGAGCCCTGGCTGAGGAGGATGCCTGCCTGTTTATAAGGCACACCATTGGCATCTGGCAAATATTTAATAGCAAGGTTGGTGCATGTGAGCTCTGACTAGGGCAGGGTGTGGGAACAGGCTGGCTCTAATTGTCCCTTGTTTATCTTGTTGATGCACCTGGCTGGTTTCTTTTACCCATAGCTGTTTTTCTAGATAGCAGGTCTTTATGTGGAGGGAGCTGTCCTTTTAGCCTTGGGTTTTTATTCTAGATGGGAGCAAATTGGTTTCCATCAGATAGTGTTGGTTGTGGTGATTGATTTATTTATTTTTTTACATCTGGTTAAGCAGGGTAGGTTTCTAGCTCTTGTGTGTCTGGACAAATTAAAGGCTTTGTAAGGCATAGCTGTCCTAAGGGAGATCTTTTTTTTCAGACATCTGACTTGCCAAAGTGTGGTCCTGAAGGCAGCAGGACAGTTTTACAGCATCAGGAAGAGACCTACACTGAATTTCTTTGTTAAGCCATAGATTTTCTGTCTGGCTTTTGGCAAGTAATTTTCTAGGCTTGACTTCCCCATCTGCAGAGCTGGGATAAGCTATCAAGCCACCTCCTCTACATGGTGTGAGAAGAAAAATGTATTACAGATCACATAACAGATAAGGTTGTAAGTGCTGCATAAGTGAACCTGAAGACCTCACATGTTCCATGTATTTCTTATGCTTCAGACTTGCCCTGAAAGTTATAGGAAAGCTGTTCGGAGGAAAGTAAAGGCCAGGCTGAAATGCTTAAGCAGGCTTTGCTACAAAAGCCTTTTGTGAAACACAGAGTGCTTTGGTTCAATTAACACATACCATCATGTTAAGTGGAAGGTAAAAACACCCACCTCTTACTCTTTCATACCTGGCAATAGGAGGTGTTCAAGGACTGTTTTTTTATGCCTGCAGCTTCATTTTTTTACTGTGCATGGATTTTAAAGTTCTTTAGATTTAGTAGTATGTTCTCTCACGAGAGATGAGGCAACTGACTTTCTCATTTAAAATTCACTGAAATTGTGGATTTTATACTTAGAGCAGAGCTTAGGTCCTTCGGGCAGGCTCTTGCATGTGTTATCTATTAGAAATAGCAACAAGGCTACCCTGGATGCAAAAGACAGATCTGCTCATCTAAACATATGGATTTATTTGTTTTATGTTGCATGTTATGGTTTTCCACTGAGTTACGCCTCAAGGAAGCAAAATAACATTTGAAATGTAATTCATTGGGTGGATAATCCTTTGTGGATTTGTGGGAGATGTGCCTCTCTGTCAGTACATCCGTGTCAACCCGTGCTTTTGGTGTTTGCACAGGATGAGTGCCGGGAGTTTCGGGATCTGTTCAAGAGAGGGAAACTCTCCTGCACCAGGGAGAACGACCCTGTCCGGGATGCCTCTGGGAAGCAGCACAGCAATAAGTGCATCATGTGTGCAGAGAAGTTGTGAGTAAAGGAGAGGAGCGTGGGAAACCTTTCCTCCCTGGAGCACCCTGGTATTCACTTTCTCATCTCTCTTCTCTTCCAGCAAAAGGGAGAATGAGCGGAAGTTATCTAAAAACAGACAAGGAAAAGATAAGGTGAGATTAAAGTATTAGGCAGGTCAATATGGAACTTTATTGGATTTTCACCCAAGACAGGGAAAAGGGAGTGTTATTCTACTCTGTTGCTCTTTCTCCTCTGACTTAATTTTGAGATCCACTTTCCTTACCCCTACTTATTTCTTATTCATGCTCTTGAATCCCTCAAGTGAACAACTTGTGCCTGAATATTATGGTCTGCCCTGCTGACCTTTGGATCTAGGGACAGGCAAATCCTGACAGAGCAGGAAGCCAGGTGTGCTGTGCTGTCCCAAATTTCAGCTCATGGGTGGAGAGGTCAGTTCTGCTGAGGCTGCTAATTAGGTGGAAAAGAAAAATGTGTGAAAAGCCCAAAATCTGAACTCCACACAGCTTAAGAGATCATTGTGTTCTGGGAGATGTCAGCCCTGCTCTATCTCCAGGCCTGTAGCTCAGTTTTAGCTTTTTTTTGTTGGAAACTTTGTTCTCATGGAGCTGTGATTTGCCACCTTCTCCCTGGCATGCTGCAGCCACCATGTCGCTGTGCACTGATGTTTTGCTGGCAAAAGCAGCCCAGTAAAGGGGAAAATAGTTGCTTTCCACCACTTTCCTCTTAATTCCTGCTATGGCAGGGACTGGTATGGCCCCCTTAAGCTTCAGTCTTGGGGATAATCCTGTTTTAGTGATTTTTCTAATGACTTTGGCACCAAAAAATAGAAGCATGAGTGAAATTTGCTGATGGCAAAGCTGGGAGGCAGTATCAGCAGAGGAGAATCAGCAGATCACTCAAGACTAATTGGATAGTGCTGAGGCCTGGAGTAATAGAAACAAGATAAAATGTAATGGCAGTGCAAGATCACACAGTCAGTGATTAACAAGAATTCCTACTCATTGGCTAGAAGTGACAAAGGATAAGAAAGCCCTGCATTTATTAGTGGGTCAGGGATGTGACAGGCCATGAAAAAGGCAAATTCAGGATGTGGATGTACTCGGTGAGATTTTTGCAGCAGAGGTCAGGCCTGAACAGGGCTCCAGAAATGCTGGCTCTAGGAGAAAATGCTTGAGAGAGGCTCTTAGGGGGAAGCAGATCTGTCTGCAGAGGATTGGGCTGGTCCCAGGGAACAAGGAGAGCTTTCCTGGCCTTGTTGGGAGGGGAAAGCATTGCCTGAACTGTGCAGGAGTGTGAGTTGCTGGTGGGGAGAGGCAGTGAGGCTTGTGGGGAGCCCTCTGGAGTGGGTGCAACACTTGTTTCTGATGGGACAGTGCTTTTGGCACAGCAGGAGAGGCTCATCCAGGGCCAGATCATCTCTGCTGCCTGTGGCTGGGGTGGCTCAAGGGAAACGTGGGGCTTTGTACTCAGAGTGGTTTGCCAGTGTTACCCTTGTGGAGGAGCTGGAGGCTGGGGTGCCCTGGAGGGGATGCAGAGGAGCACTGGGGGAGCCTTCCCCTGGCAGAAAGGATGAGGTGTTGTAAACTTCTGAGCAAAGCAAAGGGTGAGGCCAGTGATCTGCCAAGGACCTTCACGCAAGCTAGCAAGACTCTGCACGAAATGGGCAAAAAATTGCAAGTGTTAAAACCTATTTTTGGAAAGAAAAGGGTAAGCGGAAGCTACTTCCTTATCCTTTGTACTTGCTGTTTGGAGCTGCCTGTTGCAGTGCCTGAAACAGTTGAAATAAGGGGGACTGAATGTTTCCATCCATGTTACATAACAGGGGCACGTTAACACAGTTTCTGTACAGCAGTTTTGAACAAGGAACAAATTAATCATCCACTCTCCAAACAGCCTTCCTGTGCTCGTGGGCTATTAAGTGTGTTTGCACTGGGCTTTTATGCTTTAACTGCTGCTTCTTGATTGACATGTCCCAAAGCATGGCTGGTTTGGAGGATCCTACGCGCTTTGTAAAGAAAATTATCTTGAGCTACGATCTGGGAAAAGGCTGTAGCTGTGTATTAAGGATGTTGGGAGAAAAGGGAGTGACTTCATTGCTGTATCGGTCACATCACTGGCATGCTTTGGATAGCCCAGCCAGGAGAATAATAATTAGTGGGACCATACTAGAAAACTCCCAACACGTGCTGTGCAGGCAGAAGGACCCGGAATTTCTCTGACTCACCCCTCTGTTTATATGCTAAGTGGCTGGTACTGCACACCCTCTTCTCTCACCCCCACCCAGACTCTCCTGTGATGCATTTGTGATGGTTCCATGCTTTCCTGGCAGGAAACCCCAGGTTTCTAAGGATCTGATCAATAAAGCAAGGAGGACAGAGTGCCCTAACCCTGCCCTCCTTCTGCAGGATGACTGCAGCGAGTTTCGCTCCCAGTTTGAAGCTGGCGGACGCCTGTCCTGCACGAGGGAGAACGCCCCTGTCAGGGATGCCTCTGGCAAGCAGCACACCAACAAATGTCTCATGTGTGCTGAGAAGTTGTGAGTACCCCTTCCTCTGAGCAGTGGCAGCAAAGAGGGGAACCTCTGCTGCGAAAGTGCAGCTTCTGCCTGTGAAGCTGCATCTGGGCAATGCCTGGGAGAGTCCTGACTCCCAGGGGCCCCATAAGAGATGCTCTGGCAGTAGGGCTCCTCTTCCCCCTTCCCTTTCAGTGCTAAGGGCCCAAGGGCAGATGAGAAGCAGCGTGGAATAGAGGAGGAGAAGCAAGGTTGACAGAGAGCAGCCCCTTTCCCAGGGGACTGTCGGGCACGGGCAGCTCCTGAGGAGTTTCCCACGTGTGTACTTTGCCTTCCAGATGCTCTCTCTCTCTACTCCCATAGAGCATATGCAGAAGCAGACCTGATATGAAAGCAGCCACCTGGAACCAGGATGTAGCATACAGTGGGAATGGTGAGGAGAAAGGGAGAAGCCTTAGGGGTGGGAATTAGGAACAGGACCACCAGGAACAGGGACTGTGGATGGGGAGGTGGTACCTAGTGGAATGACACTGGCTTACAGGGCAGTCCTGGGTGCTGGTGGCACACACACTACCATAGGACTCCATTTTTTTTCCCCCTCTTCCCTTCTTCCAGCAAAAAGGAAGCTCAAAGAGGGGGTGGAACTGTCCAGCGCAACAAATTGCCTGCTTCAGAGAGGACAAACCAGGTGAGACGTAGCTCAGAGCCTATGCAGAACTCAGAAAGGGCCTGGTGAGAATCTGTGGGATGTGGATGGCCAGGGACTGCCTGTGGTCATCCTGGGGTGATCAAGGTGTTTAGGATTCTGTAGCCAGCTAATCATGGGGAGAAGCTGGTTGTAGTGCAAAGCCTCCCCTCATTTGTGGGATGGACCTGGGTGTGAGCATACAAACTGGACATGTTTGGACCTGACAGAACAGCCCCTCTCACCTTCCCCAGTGATGTGATGCTCTGTGAGAGATAAAAGGCAGGTTCAGACTCCCCACAATCCTGTAAACGTTTGGATGATAACATTTGGTGGGTACGGAGTGCATCAAACCTGCTACTTTAAGAACAGCCCTGTAATTCTTTGGGTCTTGGAGGATGAGGGGACAGGGAAGGAGCTGCTTCAGCTTTGCTGCTTCCCTAGTTGCATAAAAGTTGTTTCTGTGGTTGTTGTGTGTGTTCTGCCCCTCCTGCAGAAGAACTGTGGTGGCTCACGGCAGGGTGTAAACGACAGGCGTCCCTTCTCATCGGGCAGAGGGTGAGTTCAGAAGCACCTGGGGTGGCAGCCTGTCCCCACACATACCACCAGTCCTGGCACTGGTTTCTGGCCCTTTCCGTGCACGTGTAATTTTTAGGGGTAGTTAGGAGATTAATTGGAGCAAGAATGGTTTGACAGCACAGTAGCAGCACAGTCTGGGGTGGAGCAGTGCACGTTGTGCTGTTTGGCGCTCACTGCGGCACTTCCCACTGGCTGAGCTGGTGATGGGAAAGAGACACAGGCATGGGGCCTGTCTCTCATGCAGCCCTTGCTCCATTTTGGCCTTGATATTCTGCGTACGAAGCACCAAACAATGATTGCTGTGCTCAGAATCCCTCTCAGGACACTCTGTCCAGCAAAGTCTGTCTCCTGGCAGTGCACACGTGTGTGCCTGGCCCTGGCTCAAAGGCAGTCCTGGTGCACCACGTGCTTTCTGGGCATTAGTCAGGCAGGAGCTGTTTGTTTTGTAGCTGTTGGCCCTGAGCAGAACGCAGCTGCTGCTTTTTCTGGGGCATGCTGAGATTTCTTGCTTTTCACTGGTGCAATTCCTTCATGTCCCCCTTCCATCAAATGCTGCCAGCAGACACAGGGCTGCAGAGCCCCGGGGTGCTGGTGCACCCGACTGAGCACAGGGCAAGGCCATGTCTGCTGTTGGCTTCCTCCCTTTCAGCATGTGGCTAGGAGGCTTCTGTCCCTTTCCTCTCCTGTGGGTGGGTGGATGCCACACTGCAGACAGCCGTCCAAGAGCTGTGGGGGTCTGCAGGGAGGGTGGGTTTGCAGTCTGCTCCCCCTGTTTGGAAGGAGATGGTGACGTGTCTCTGCTCTCTCTGCCAGCCCACAAGTTCAGCGTGGCAGGAACTGCAACCGGCCCCCCGGCCGCAAGTCACAGAGCAGAGGCACCGATGAGGACCCGATGGTAAATCCACCTCCTGCCCCTCGGGTGGCTGCTGTGTGGGCAGAGATGGGGACCTTTCCCATGGGGAGCTCCTCTGCTGCTGCTGAGCCACCCCTGCTCCTTTCCCAGCAGCTTTTCCTGTTCTTGCTGTAACCCTGAAGCTTTTCACTTGGCCTCATGTCCTTGGAAGGGTTTGAATGAGTGAAAGCATCTGTAGCCTGCTGAAAAACCCTGTATCACCTTGCATGGAAACAGAAGGATGGACTTGGCTCCTTGTGGAAGCCCCCCAGCTGTGGGGGTGTGGATCTTGAGCTCAGGTTGGAATCCTGCCCTTCATGTAGCCAAAGTAAAGAGTGCTACCCTCCCCATGCTGAGAAGGTGCTGAGATGAAGGCCATGGTCAGAGCTGGGTGGTGGAGCTGACCAAGGGATGAGGACAAGTTTGGCAGAAGGAAGGAGTGCTAAAGGGGGAAACACTGAGTGGTAGATGACAACCGTGTATGGAATAATGTAGGAGGAAGGCGGGGGTGTCTGCTCTCCCTTCTCATGAGAAGAAAATGGAATAGTTCCAACAAAGCTAAAAGTAGAAAATGTGAACTAATAAGAGAGAATAAGTTACCGTAAAGAGGGTGACTAAACTGTGGATCTCGCTATCACAGGGTGTTGTCTAGAGGTAGGATGGTTTAAAAAATACCTGATGTTTCAATTCCTCCAGAATTTTCATACAGTTATTTGAATAACATTTTGGAAGAGATAGGAAATGTGTTTCTATGGGTTTGGAGGGATCTTACTACCAACTCCCTGAACTCTCTCTGAAGCCTCTGCCACTAACTGCTTTGAGGAAATGGATATTTAGGTAAAAACCCGATAGTTCAGGTGCTACAATTTTGATGCATTCCAGAGGAAGCATTAGGTGTAATAATGCTTCAGGGCTTAGTGGTATTTCCTGGTAGCACCAGAGGGGGAGTGGATGCCGAGAAGCCTGACAGACCAGAGGTGATTCAGGGAGCATATCTGCTCCTCTCCTCTTTCCAGGGCCACCTGAGGGTTTTGTCACAGACAACTCCCAGAGCCAAAGGAGTGGTGGCACTGGCCGCTGGCACCTGTGATGTGCGGGGCTGCTGGTGGGGTGGCCTCCTGCCCTGGGCTGTGGTGCAGGCAGCGAGTCTGGTGCTTAGGAAGGGATCCAGCAGAGGATTGCAAAGGTCAGCAGTCTGCTCTCACGTCACTGATAATTACCCAGATGAGGGAGGAAGCAGCACATTATGGAAATTAGCAAGTGACGTTTAACCAGCAGGTGCTATCACAGCGCCCCAACATCACCAGAGCCTCCCCCTGTGCTGCCCGGCATGAACTCCTCCTTCCCTGGGGTGCTTCCTGCTGAGAAACCATCATTTTTGTGCTAAACACTGCATCCCCAGGCGGAGGGGGAAGCGGAATGTTCTCTCAGTCCCATTGCACCATTTGCAGCCGTTGCAGCGCGTTTTGTAGCGCTGGAGAAAGGGGTTGGGAGCCCATTAGTCGCTTCTTCGTCCCGGTCTTTTTTCGGTTCCTGGGGCTGAGGAAGGGGCTGTGCGTGCCAGGGAACAGGCTGTGCTATCCCTGACCTCTGCTGTTGGAAATCTGCTATGACTGTACAAACACCCGCTCCGCTCCGCTCGCAGGGTGCGAGAGGCTTTTCGGGGATCCCTGAAAGGTCGCTCCTTGCTCTGTCACTGTGTGCTGGCTGCGCCACGTGTGGTTTTCTGAGGGAAAACTGTGCCTAGATGTTCCCGTTGCCGTGCTCGGGGGGAAGCAGGAGGGCACCCCTCGTTAGTCATCGCGGCTCGTGTCTCTCGGCGCGGTGGGCGTCAGGAGCGCTGCGTGCCGCACCGCCCGCGGGCAGCGCCAGGCTGCTCCAGGCGTTCTCCCTCAATTCTGGCCGATGGGTTTCATCTCAATCCTCGGAGAAAAATGGTGTCAGCATACTGATAAGGAATGCTAGGTACGGGTAGGTTTTTGTCTCGTGGATGCGCTTTGAGAGAAATAGTCCTTGCCCCGGGCCGTAGTGTCGGGGTGGATCCGTGAGCGGGGCGTGAGGGCTCTGTCCCCCAAAGCTTGGCTGACTGGTCCAACGAGAGGCACGATGTCTTCCCAAGTCTGGCCTGGCTGGATGCGATACAGGACAGGAGGGCCCCACGTGAGGCTTGGTTTGTGAGCACCTTCAGGTCACGTAAAGGAGGGTCTTGCAAGTGAACCGGCACCAAAATGTGATTTCTTTCTCTCTTCAGCTGGACTGCGATCGAATTCTGCATGGGGTAAAGGGAGGAAGGATTTTCTGCAGCGAGTCCTCACAACCAATCTGTGGCACTGATGGGAAAACATACAAAAATGAATGTGACTTGTGTTCAGCTGCCATGTGAGTAGGCGGAGAAATTTCAGTAATACGGGGCCATCCACCATTCCCGAGTGTCTTTTGCAGAACAGTGTTTGTTTTGATACATCATGACTCACTATCAAGTGTGTCCTTGGTGCTTTGCTGTTAAGCAAACATAGATCAAAATGCCTGAGATTAATCTGATGACAGCTAATTAAGATACACAAGTTGCCAGGGTCCCCTATTCCCTCTCTGCCCAATCATGAGATTGTTTGGGGAGTAATAAATGCCATCGCATTGGAAGTAGCATCAAAGCATTAAGGAGCCCACAGAGGACTGTCGTGCCGGCGGCTGAGAGCTGTGGCATTGCAAGTGAATAATAAGCAATGTCTTGTCCTCCCTTTGCAGGAGAGCTTCAAACTTCATCACGGTAAACTATCGAGGCGAGTGCCGGGAGCCTGCCCCTCAAGTGGTAAGCAGCAAACCACAGCTGGGCTGCCAAACATCAGTCTCTCCCTCTCCCCTGGTGGAAATTCCCTGTTGGCACCGTCTCAGCCTGTGGTGACCTGATCCAGGCAGCCACAATAGGGAGTGAGGAATGAGGAGTGGCTGGCACTCACCAGCTGCCCACGGTGCCCTTCGGCAGGAGCTGGGTGTCCGCACTTTGACCTCGCTGGCAGGTTAACAGAGTTAGCTTGTTCCTTCAGGTAACAGTGGGCTAATTAAAGGCTTGCTCTCCAGCTGCTCTTCAGCCACATTGCTTGGGAGGAAAGAGAGGTATTGAAGCTCCTATTTCTAATTTATTTTTTTCCTGGAGTGGTATGATGCCAAGAGGTGAAGAAAAGAAAGTGCCTCTTGGCTATGTGTAGCATCCCACTTTACTCCAAGTGCCTGCTGGAGAGCCAGCCTGGCCCCTGCACCTGTGACAGGATCATTAGAGCCTCAGGGATGGATGCTCGTGGTCCAGATGCTTAAATACAGGTTGAGACTTGGATTTAATGCATAACCTGGGCATAGTCTCCATGTTTTGCCTAGGCTGTGTGGGAGGAGTGTGATGTATCTGGGAAAAAAGCTGAGTTTCTTCCTGGGACTTTGATAGAGCTAGAAAGACCAGGACTATATAAACTATCAAGGGCTTGTTCCCTAAATAGTATCCAGGGAGATGGTCGGGAAATAAAGATTTTCACTAGGTGGCATGCTTTTGGGAAAGGTCTTGAGCCTTGACATCTTGTGCAATCCCACAGGGCAGGTGAGTTAAACATTTCTCAGCTGTGCTTTGTCTTTCTACCAGTGGAAGCTGGACAGCCTCCAGCTCTTGGATTTGCAGCCAGTGTCTCCCAGTTTGTGACTCTGTGCACAGGATGTCCTGTAGCAACTGGGGAGGACTGTCCTTGTTAACATGAACAAGGAAATTCAGAACAAACTGAATCTTCATCCCCAGGGAAATAGATTGGTTCTCACCCCAAACCCATAGAGAATCTACCAAAGAGGTTTCTGGGAAGTTTTGAGTGGGAACATTGGCTTTTGAGTATGGGTGTGGTATCCATGTGTCTGTAGGCACAGTGGGATGTGGGGTATGAGAGAGCCATCATGCCATAGTGCCATTCCATGCCTTCCTCTGCTCAATGCCGGGCCACCTGCAGATCCCCCAAACACAGTAAACCTGGCTCATTTCCCCCTCTTCTCTAAAGCAGCAGAGTGCTCTAGACTTTGCTTTAAGTCAAATAAATTGCAGTTCAGAGAGAAATAATTTTGCCTGTGACAGTACTGGGGACTGTCTTTTGCCTGACTCTGTCTTTAGGGAGATGGAGCTGCTGTTGGCCTGTGGGTCCAGGGAGATGAGGCAGCACAGGAGTCTGTCAGTGACTGTGTCCAAGACAGAATGAGACTGGGTACACCGTGGCAACTGAAAAATAGAGGGGATTCCCAAAAAACTGGTGCTTGGTCTGGAATTTCTTATTGTTTCACTGAGCCATTACAGCTCCCAAGCCCTTGCAATAAGAGGGGGATGCCATTTACTGAAAGTCAGAGAGCTTGCAGCTGTGTTAAGTATTCCAAGGAGAGATGGATGCAATTAGAAGTCAAAGTGATAAGCTTTTTTTTTTCTTGAGGCAAAAAAAGCTAAAGCCCCCCTGCACAATGATTTATTCTTTATGTTTATTAAGTCACCTGAAGAATTGGGCAGAAAATTTATGGGAGCTTATAAACAATGTACAGAACAATGTTATTTTCAGCACTAATATTCATGCTCACTTGCAATATAATGAATTTTTCTTTCTGCTGAAGATTCAGGCACTCAATATATGCTACTAAAACCTGGAGGAAAGCAGCTCCAGCAGTGCTTTTGGCATCAGAAATGGGTTTAGAGCATTGCAATGTGCAGAATGTGAAATGCCTTGGAAGAAAAGAAATTGTTACCCAAAAATTGTAGGATTTCCTTGAATTGTGTTTTTAAATTACCCATGGAGAGTGCTGGGTTGCCTGAGAAAACGTGTGTTAAAGCTGCCTCATCCCTTTGCAGCCCAGTACCTGCATCCACTCCTGCCTGCAAAGCTCCAGGTGTTTCTGACAGCTATGATGACCATCAGGAGAGGATGCTTGTGGGAAGGGTTGGAAGCAGTGTGGTTTGAGAGAGATCTGACACTAAAGGGTGTATCTGGGCATGGCTGGGCTGGAAAACCTTGCTGCAGGGAGAGCCTGTCCCCACTGGCCAGTGTCGGGTCTCGCCACCTGCCCTGGGAGGTCTCTGCCATAACTGAATTCCTTTGATCCTGTTCTGCTTTACTGATGACAAATACAGGTCAGCATCGTGGGATTAGATATCTTTTTTGCTAAGTTAACTGGCTGGTAGGTCCTGCAGGGCTCTGTCACGTGGATGAATTGATTGTGGGTCTTTCCAGCATATTTGACTTTAATGCTGCGTATCTTGCAGTTCCTTGTTCAAAGGTTTTTCACACTAATCACCTGGGCAGTAGTCACCAGCCTGCCCACGCTGGTCAATAGATCAGGGGAAAAAAGGGGTTATCCAGTTTCTCCTTTTCTTTTTTAAACCTGTTTCTCAACAAACAGATAACTCCCAGGTTTGCAATGGGCAAGTCCCGGTTTCCTTACAATGCTCTCTGTTTTGCCGCACTACTTTTAAAGGGAGGAAAAGAAGAGAAGCAGGACCTTTCCCAGATTAGAAAATAGGTGTGGAAAGCACCTAGCTTGAGGCTGACATTAGTCTTGTTTTCCTCAGCTGGCAGTGGCCCAACCTTGTGCCACTTGTGCCAGGCTCTGCTGCAGTTGTCTTATGTGGCACTGAGCTGGCCTGAGGGGCTGTCACACCGACAGCAGTGTCACACAGAAGTGGTCAAGCTTGAGGATGGGCTTATTTTTTTTTTCTCTTCCTTTCCAGGAGTAATGGAGTTCAGACTGCCAGCAAATACCAGGGATCAGCTGTGACCAAAGGTATGGAGAGAGAGAGAGGCTGAGAGTGACTTAGTCCTGCTTGGTCAGCCTGTCCTTTGGAGGTTGTGTCCCAACTTGTCCAGACAAGCTGCAGGGCTGGGACAGAGGGTTCTGCAGACTTTTTTTTCCTCTCACTGCAGCCTTATGATGGTGGGGCTGAGGCTGTGGGGACTTGAAATAGTGGGCTCTGCCCACTCCTTTTCCCTGGCTCTGTTTTTTCAGCCGAGCTGTTGCTGCAGGGCAGGGAGGATGCTGGCAGAGCAGTTCCCCATCACAGGGAGGCAGGAATGGCCCAGAGCCCCTGCAGAGCATGGGAGCATCACAGCTTTAAGGTTTCCTTATGATCCTCTCAGGCCCTTTTGCCTTTTGGGACTGCAGTAATAAACTGTCTGCCCTCTGTCTCTGCAGAGCAAGTAAAGGAAGCGTCGATGTCGAGCATCGGGGGAGCTGCCGAGTCCCCGGGACTGCCAGAGCTGCCTTCATCCCCTTCTGCAGCACACGAGGCCTGTCCTTGCTCAGGTGGAGGCGAAAGGCTCTGGGGACTCAGTGGTGCCTTCCCAGGGCTGCCCCGTGCGTGCTGCTGCAGTCCCTGCCGCCTCGCTGTGTCTTAGCGTGCTTCTCCAATAAAGATAACTCCTCAGCTTCATGTCACTTTTCTTCACTCAGCCTCAGGGGAGGGACACACAAGTCCCCGCTCTGGCTTTGTACCACGCGCTCCTTAGGCAATGAGCACCCTGAGGTGCAGCAGCTGCTGTAAATACCTGGCGAAGGTGTTGGACCCAAAGAGGAAGAGTATGGTCTGGGGTTTTGTGAGGAGGGGTCAGGGCCGGGTTCTCTCTGGCTTGTTACGGGGTCTTGGGTCAATCACTTCACTGCCCTGTCAGCCCTTTTCTCCTGCCTGTAAAATGAACATTAAACGATACTTACCTACCTCAGAGGGTTGTTTGAGATTTGTTTGGTTTACATTTGGAAACCTACAGGGAAAAATTGATATTAAAGCACCCAATATCTTGGGCTGGCAGTTTAGATGATGCACTAAGTGTCCTCTTCCAGGCTTCTCCTGTGAGGTGCTGAGAAATCCAGATCACAGTTTGGAGCAATGCTGGCATGCAGATATATGTTGAGTGGTCGTGTTAGGAGATGTGCTGAGCCCAGAAAGGTCTCTGGGATCTGGAGGTGTGAATTTGGCCAGTATTTCTTGCTGTGAGAGGGCAGAAGTGCTGATGGCACCTTCAAAGCAGTGCAGGAAGCTCAGCCATTGTGTGGCCCATGGACCATCTGCTGCTGGGTCCTTGGCCTGAGCTGCCCTGTAGGCTGAAGGCAGTGCCTGTCTCAGGAATTATCTCCTGCAAGCAGAGAAGGATCCTTCTTTTGAGGTGCTGGGGCAGACGGAGAAGTGAGAAGTTCCATGGTATGGAATGGCTTAAGCATTTTAAGAAGTGTTGCTGTTTTGAGATGTAACTGACCTACAGATGATTCGTTTTTTTTCTGCAGCTGTGCTCAGATGAAGCCAGGCCTCTGAGCCAGGGGTTTTCCTGGATTTTTGGGGTCAGTGGATCTGGGGCTGGGGTGGGGTTTGCAGAGCAGGAGACACTGATGGTGAGTTAACAGAAATCTGCTGGTGGCTTGCACGTACTTCCTGTACTCTCTTCTATAGCTGTTACTTAAAGCAAATAGGTTCTTTATTTGTATAAACTTTATTGCAGGACATTTCCAGAAGACCTTGAATGAACATTTGCAGTGTTTGAGTCCATTTTAGCTGTGACCTGATCTGTAAACACTTTTCTCTTGCAGATAAGGTTGAAGTGACTTTCAGATTTTGACAGGATTTTACCTAATACCAATTAATTTCACTCCCACCAAAGATGTAGAATTCTTTCAATTAAGTTATCAAATCCTCTATTTCTACTGCAGTTAATGAGAATTGATTTTAAACTCTCAAAATGCTTACGCATGCATCATGTTTTATTGCAGCTGATAATAATAAAAATTGATTTTATTATCAGCAGACTCTGCCATAAGTGATTGTTAATAGTTAGTATGCTTATTTTTAATGTAAGCAAACACTATGTTTTAGAAACAAATTATGACTGCCTCTTTCTACATGGAAAATCCCCATACCAAGTAGAGTCATGTAGGGTGAGAGTCACCAGTTTGGGGCTGGTTAGCTGTTTTGGGGGATGCAGATTTTGTCTGAGTGGAGATGAAACAAGTGCGTTCTTGCACGTTATTTATGCAACCTGAGAGTGATGAATGTCAGACAGTAAAAATGTTCTCTGATGATGTGTGCTCACTGATTCCAGCTAACATCATGTGCAGGGACATCTACATGATTTCATAAAAGCAGTGCACAATTTGTGACTTAAAATAAATTCTTGCAAATGAAAATCAATGCACTTGAAAGTTACTATGATTTGTAGTGATTTCAGGTATTTAAGTTTTCAAATAATGGCCCCTAAAACCTTCATTAACTGTGCTTGAAAAGCAATAAACTGATGAAGACTGCCCCAGTAGCCTCTTCTGTCAGTATTTGAGCAACTTCTAAATTTCTCCCGCTGCCAGCAGAAATTACCATCCACAAAAATCGCAGCTGGTGATAAGGGATTGTTAATCAGATTCCAAGCCCATCTGCTGAGGAGGCACAGGACAGGAACTTGCTAAAGCTGCCTGTGCTGCTGTTAGCAGCAGGGCTGGCTCCATCCTGCTCCCAGCAGCCTGCCTGCTCACTCTGCTCTTGCTTTCAACCCCCTTTTGCAGGTTGTTCCGAGGGTTGGCTGGTGAGGGCTGTCCCTGGTGGCACAGCAGAGCTCCAGAGTACTCCTGAGGAGAAGGAGGCAAAGGCTCATGAGGTGCTGGAGATTTACCACTTTTTCTTTTATATTTGCTCGTGGTTGCCCTTTGTGCTGCCCTTCAAAATGGTAATGAGGCCAAGCCAGTCCTCTATGAAACTGGAAAGGTACCAGCGCTCTGGGGACTCTTGGGTTTGCTGTAAATTACACTTTATTAAGGGTGTTGCTTGCCAATAACCACAGACCCCATGTGGTTCACAGCAGTTCCTGAGGTTTTGCAGAACTGGCATTATGAACTGACACTTTGGTCTCCAGCCTCTCAATGCCATTGGGTTTTGAGCTAAAATGCCCTCTGCAGGGACCTTAAGTGTCCTAGCATTTTTTTCTTCTTTTTTTCATAGAAGGTGTCAGGAACTTATGCAACCTCTCAGGGCATACAAGTGCTGCTTTTGGTAGAGAGTGAGGACTGTTGACTCTGGCAGATGCCTCAGCAGACCTTGAACTCCCTGTGGTGTTTTTCAGTCCTCTGTCCATTTGGAGCCTGGGAGCTCTGCCCAGCAGCTCCCTGCTGCTCTCCAGCCACACCGAGGGAGAGCCCTGGCATGGCCCCATGGTGTGCTCTGCCCAGGCCACCTACTGCAGGCTGCCACAGCAGACAGTGCTGGAAATCTTGCAGTGTAGGGGCATTTGTTCCTTTAAGGACTTGGTGAATTGTGACATGGAGAGCTTGCTGCTGTTTGTGCAGGGAAGCCCCTCTGGCTCTGCTGCAGAGCTTTCTTTTCTGGCTCTCTCTACATCCCTATGATGCTCAATCTCACCACACAACTTCTGCTATGGGTACCTGGGGATTTCAATGTTATTTGTCTTGATTATCACAATTTCTGCTCCATGGCCCATCTGCTTTCACCTTGGAGACTCATGAATGGGCCTCTCTCTTTCCTCTCCTTAGGGCTTCTGTTTGGCAGCTGTTAGAACATCTGTCTTTCCCTGCAAGGCTCTCCCCACTACAGGGAGCTTTTCTCCAGGCAGTTTCCTTGGGACCTCCCTGCTCTATTCTGCTGCAAGATCTCTCCTGCTGCCCAGCTTTTCCTCTGGAACTGCAACACAAAAACTTCCAATGCTTTCCTCTGCATGAAGGGTGAGTAACTCCACTTATGTTGTTCACAAAACAAGATGCAACTGCTTGAAAATTAGAAATCCAGACCCTTGATGAAGAAGGTCCCAAAAGAAACAGCTTAGTGCTGGGTGTAGTAACAACCACCATTGTGGTTTGAGGTGGGAAGCATGGACAATTTCTGCATATATTTCTGAAAAACAGATGAGTTGGCTTTGTTGCCTTCTTGACTCAAAGGGGTTGCTTCTTTTCTTGGCCTGTGTCAGTGAGATTCTACAGAGATGGAGGCAGATGATTCACAACTGGGACCAGAGGTAACCTGGAGAGGCAGCAGAAGGGGTGGAGTGCTCCTGTCCTGGGCTGCTCAGCCAGGTGGGATTTGCAGCAAGGGAAAATAAACAGGTAGATGTCAACACAGCATCACTGCAAGTGGGAGTTGCACAAGCAGAAGGGTGTAAACCCAACCAAAGGTCTCCCTGTCCAGCGTGGGTGGAATGTGCTGCACCTGCCTCTCTGCTCCTGAAAGGCTCTGTCCTGAGGGAAAAGTTCCTAGTTCCTGGTGGAAAAAGCTTTGCTGAATCACTCTGTGAAGCAGGCAGCTCATTGGTAGGGTCACAGCATGGATATTCCTCATGCACAGGGCAGGAGCCCAAAGCTGAGCTCTGTGTGCCTCACCTGATACGGAGGACAGCAGACACGTGCTGTAGCTGCACTGTTTTCTAAATCTGAGTTGCTTCTCTAGATCCTTGACAGGTGTTTATTCTTCTGTCCCTTTACTCTGTCTCCTATTGCAAACTGCTTCCCAAATTTAATAGCTTGGTTGGAAGAGAATTACTTTGCTCTTGACAGAACATGCTGAGTCAATCCACTTTAACTGCAGATTTGGTTTGCAAATAGTATCTCCTTTCTGATAGGGTTCAGGTGTCATCGCTGTGGACATTGGCAGGAATTTGCTTGACCATGACAGCTTTTACAGAGCCTGGCAATTAAGTTGTCAGGAATCATCTTCCACTGCCAGGAAGCATAAATGGATCCTGGCCTTGGCTGGAATAAGCCCTGGGAGATGGATATTGTAATCGGGATGAGAAGGGGTCCTTGTAGCCGAGGTCTGCATTGATCCAAAGGTCTGGAGTCCTGGACACTTGGTGGAACTGAGATAAGGGAAAGGTCAGGAAACACAGGGCAGAACATCAGGAAGAAGGAATGAAAATGAGGAATATGAACAGGGACATGATCCCTTGTGTTTCTGATGTAGCAGGAAATGGCATTTGGAGAGGCTTTAGTTTTGCAGATGCACACTGCAAAGTACTAATATTAGCAGAGCTCCTGGGTATGAAAGCAAATATTTTTCCACTAGGTAATCCCTGAAATTTTGTTGTTGTGGATTTGTTTTTCAAATGAGAAAGACGTTGGAAATGTCCTTCTCTTAGAAAATAAAGCTGATGATTCAAGACAAGCTTGCTCTATTTAAATTATGTCAAAAATAGATCTGCAAGCAAGGATTTTGATTATCCAATAGAGAATTTTGAAAAATGAAAAGTTAGTGAGAGATTTGGAGAATTTAGGATTCCAACTGAGAAGTCTGCGATTGAGATTAATTCAAAGAATTGCCAAAAATTTCTTTACATAAAGGACAAAAATTGTATTCAGGGCCAATCTAAGTTCCATTATCGGAATAGTGGGCAAACTTTAAGGAGATATTTGAAGAAAATTGAAGGTATAAAGCGTAAAGAGATAACGTGCACAGTGAATTTTCAGGAAGCAAACCGTGCGTGGGCTAATACCAATCTTTGCAAAGTTGGCTGACTTCCTAGGTAAAGGAAGTACAGTACATCTAGTCTGTGCAGACATTAAAGGCATTTGGCCTGCTGCCCTGGGGGATGGTGTCACTTAGGCTCAGTAAGGTGGGTCAGGGACTGGCCATGGGGGAGGTGGTAGCAGATGAGCAGAAGGTGCCATGGGGGTTATCAGTGAACAGCCAAAAAGATGGATTTTTAGGACCAAGCTTAGTATTTTTGCTCCTTGCTGTATTATGGTAAAAGTTGGCACGTACAGCAGAGCACTGCTGAGTGTTTTGAACAGGAGAAGAGGAGGATTCCTCCTGCAGAGCACAGGGTGACCTTCTTGGCTCAAACTGGGCTGAAACACAAAATCACGCTCTGAGGTTAAATAACGGGGGGTTTGGCTATCAGTTAGCAGCTCAGTTGAAAATTATAGATGAGGAGAAAGGTCCTAATTGCGTTTAGGTGGGACAGGGGAGATGTGAGCCTACGATGTGCTGTGGCCGTGCGAGGGGCAGCCCAGGGCTGGGCAGAGTGTGCGGGAGGAGAGGGGTCCTGGCACGGTCCCCACTCACCTCGGGCCACACAAGATCCCCTTCCTGGCACACACGCTTGTATCAATCATTAGCCAGACATCCAGAGCTGGGTAAACACGTTTTTGGCTTTGAATGGTGATGACAGGCTGGGAGCGTTACCTAATGAGGTGGGACCACTTGATAGCGTGGTGTGCTATATATTCCTGCTCCTCCCTGCAGTCTTCCTCTCCCACACAGAGAGCAGGCAGGCTGCACTGGAAGGGTGTCCCTGGCTGCCATGAAGGTGACAGGAGTTTTGGTGAGGGCAGCTCTTGCCCTTTGCTGCTGCTTGGGTGAGTATTCGCTGGGGTACTGCTAAGATTGATTTGGCTGAGTCAGAGTTGAGTTTTCATTTCAGTAAAAGCCTTTGGGTCTTGCAACATGGAGGAGAACCTTGTTCCATGAAGAAATAGTCTTCCTGAGAGAGCACAGCAAGGAAATTAGGTTTCAAGATTGAGGTTTCAGCAAACATCATACAGCTGTTGTCTTCTTGGTTTGTAGGAGCAGCTCTAGTGCAGGGTAGGGGCTTGCACATGGCAGTCATGTGTATAAAGGCAAAATTAAACTGTAAAAAATGGTGTTATTACCCATGTGAGCAATACAAATGCAAACTTTACCCTCTAGGGTTGCACTGGGAATTTACTGTGTTACTCCTGGTAACTGAGAATGATGCATTTGGAAATGGACTGTGCTGGTGGCGATAATTATCTTAAACATGCATGTCCAAACTTTTGAAAGTCAAACATAAAAGCCTCTTAGAAGAGGTTAGAATCCAAGAGTAGAGAATTGAAAGTACCTGGATTACTTACCTGTAACATTTTAGGGGTGGATAAATATATGTGCTCTCACAAGGTTTATCTTCCCTCAGAAATGCAATTAAACTTTATTTAGTCACTTTTAATACATCCTATGGCCATTTACTGGGATAATGTAAAACTCCACATTTTCCTAAACAAAATAAATTAGTGTTAGCTACTAATCATCAAATTATTACTTATTATATTATTTGTGACTAATTATGAATATTTAATGAAAATTTTACTTATGTGTTCTCTGCATGTTAATAATTTGGGTTTTTTTTTCTGTCTTCATTTTTTTCTTTCAGGTACTGCCTTTGGAGTTCAGGTGAGCTACAGATCTATTTATTATGTTCTCTTCAGGCTTCTGGTAAAGTAGAAACAGTATGTAGCTACCCAATGAACACAGGGGTTAAATCTAATGAAATCTTTGCTGTTAAAATAATATTTGCCAGTGCATGGTTGAACGACATTTCCAATTTCACGAGAAAGTAAAAGATCCCCGTTTTTTGCAATATTTTCGGTTCATTAAATAAAATGAAAAAAACAAGAAGTAATTGTACGCTCTTATTATATTAACTCTTAGGCATAATTTAGTTACTCCCAGCCAAAGGCAGTCGTTTGCCTCCTTGTGAGGAAAACTGTCTCAGGATGACACGCTCGAAAACATCAAACACTGTGACTCTGATAATTGCTTCCATGCAGCAAGGCACAAAGAATTCCTTGCATAAATTTCTATACCTATATGGCAGGGAGGAAACCAGCAGGGCCTGAGCCACGGATTTGTCTGCAGGTTCCTCCCACGCAGCTATGAGCCTCCCAGAACTCTCCAGAGTGCAGCACGATCTGGAAGGATCTGCCGTGGAGCCGAGGGGCTCCCAATTACTGCTGCCCTCATTAGGCACTGTCTCACCCACAGCCATCCTGCCTCCCTGGACCCCAGCAGTAGTGTATAATCAGATACTTCTGTAGGAAAGATTCCCTCCTTCTGACTGCCTGAACGGATTCCCAATAATGCCTCCAATTTGCCTCCCAGCAGCAGCTGCGGGCACGGCGGTGGTGGGAGGGTGCTGGGGGGGGGTTTCATTCCATGCGGGAGCCAAAATCGGGGCTGATTCTGGGCTGCTTCCACAGCTTGATTGCAGCCAGTACTCCAGCAGCCTTACCAAGGATGGGACGTCCTGGGTAGCTTGCCCAAGGGACTTGACACCAGTGTGTGGCACCGATGGCAACACGTACAGCAACGACTGCGGGATCTGCCTCTACAACGCGTGAGTCTTGCTGGGAGCCGCGCAGGGGGTTCCAGGCAGGGGGGTGGCAGCTTTGTTCCCCAGGGATGAGGAGCTTGTGCCTTTGCAGCTGGGTGACACCACCACCAGCCTTGAGGTGATGCCGTTCCTCGATCCCTGACACAGGTCTGCTCTCTTCCAGGGAACACGGTGCCAGCGTGGAGAAGGAACATGATGGAGAATGCGACCCAAAACCTATCGTGGTAAGACAAAGTCTGTAATGGGGACAACTCAAACGCCATGCAGAAATGGGACAGAATGTGTGCAGCTGGCCTGCACGGCCCAAAATAAAATCTGGTGATAACCAAAGCTGAGAGAGTTTTTATAAGTTATTTGATACCATCCCTCTTATTTTCTACTTCAGGCTTCAAACCTGTTTAATTGAGAATAAAATAAAAAGAATACATTGGCTGAAGGTTGGATCTCACCACCTGGGTACCTCCAGCTGGATCCTATGAAGGACCTCATAAACCCCAAATCACAGTCCTCCTTAAAATCCCTTTTCTTTTTTTCATTGGGAGAGAATTCCCACAGAATTTCGGGTTTCTACTTTTGTTAGGGAAATTTATTTGATGCTGGATTTGCCCTCAAAGGCTGAGAGTGAGAAGACTATGTAAGAGTGTTATATCTTTATCTCAAAAAAGTGGTAATTTTTTTTCCCTCTATTCCTGCTATTTTTACAGGTTGATTGCAGTAATTACCGTAGAGCTGTAGTAGATAATCACGTCATGGTAGCATGCCCAAGGATAATGAAACCAGTCTGTGGCTCAGACAGCTTCACTTATGACAATGACTGTGGGATCTGTGCCTACAATGCGTAAGTCTTGTGTGTGGAAGGTCCTTCTGGATAACCAGCAAGCTGAGGCTCTCAGAAGCACTTCTGTAAAATACCAGTTTTAAGGCAGGTGTCTCTTTAGGTCTCCTTGCTGCTGGCTTCTTGTGGTTCTTCAGCCAACTTGAGTTTTCTTCCCCATTTTTTTTGTTTGTGCTCATGAAGGGAATCACAAAAAGAACCAGAGTAGAGACATGAGCAGATCAACGTGTTGCTTGTAACACCTAATTACTCCTAACACTTAATTCCCATGGGAGATGGGAATACTGTATATTAGCAGCTGCCATCTGCAGGGCACATTCAGAGAATTCAGGTAGTTGTAATGTCCCACGGGGAGGGTGGGACCCTGCTTTGTTGTCCCAGTGCCTGCAGTGTCATGGGGAAAATTATTCTCAATGCCCCCTAACCGAAGCTTTTCTTCCTTTCAGAGAACATGACACCAACGTTACCAAAATACATGAAGGGCCCTGCAAGGAATCTGTTGCTGTAAGTGCAATAGGAGTCAAATAACCCATCTCTTAAGGCTGCTAATGAAATCCTGAGGACATCACAGATTTTGCTAGGAAGCTGCAAGAGGTCCATAGGACAAGGTGTATAAGGGTCCCAGTCTGTTATTTGCTTTTCTGCATGGTGGGGGTGGATTTGGCATCCTCCCTGCACCAGAGAGAGGGTCACCCACACCAAACTGAGGAAAGAGGAAGGAGATGGATATGGATGCAGAGCTGCCTTTTGTCCCCAGGAGAAGGTGGAGGGGCAGAATGTTTCTCTTGCCAACATGCTGTGCAGGTTGGCAGTTTTCTCTCTGGAGACCACAAGTGTTTCCACCCTCAGCAGCAGGGATTCAAAACTCCCATGCTGGTTGTATTCACAGTTGTAGTGAGACTCCTAAGAGCACTAACCATAAATATTTATGGAGCATAGTTTATTGTATCTTTGTCTGAGACCAGCAGTCTGATGCCTCGGAAGGAGAAGCTTCTGTATTTCAGCGCTAAAACTCTGGGGTGTAGGAAGTCCATTCTCCAGCAGATAGATAACCATTCTCTCGTATCCTTTCAAATCCTGTACTGAACTACAGGGAATCTGAAGTAGGAAGTAATCATAGAGCTGGAAAAGTGTGGAGAAAATCATCACAAACCGAAACAGTATTATTCAGATTTACAGCTGTTGAAAAATGTTTCTTACCAAATTCAAGTTGGTTTTTTTTAATGAGACTAGGCTGAAAATTTTGTACTTGTTCTCATGCCAGAAGGAGCTCTTCTCCAAAACAGTTCTTTTTCTTGACTCCTGGAACACTAGGATAATAATCAGAAATATAATTTCTGATTGGAAATTTAACTTCATTGTAACAGGGCTTTGTCCTGTTGCAGAAACATTTGAGGCTGAGATACAGAACAAAAAGGTTTTGGATCAACTTTTCTTGCATAGCAAGGGCTCCTCCAGAGTGATTTGTCCTTATTTTGCCAGGTTGACTGCACCAGGTACCGAACACAAACCACCAAAGACGGAAAAACATTGGTATCCTGTCCGAGGGACCTGAATCCAGTTTGTGGCACAGATGGCTCCACATATGACAACGAGTGCGCGATCTGCGCCCACAACGTGTGAGTGCCGTGCCCAGAGTGCTCCTTCTGAGTGCCCAGGGCAGTCTTGAGAGCTGTCCTGCTGCATTTCTGCTCCTGCCTATTTCTTCAAGTGTCTTAGAAACGGGATGGTTTTGGATCTGCCTTGAGTTTCTTTCTGGTGCCTTCTGTGAGCTCACGAGGAGTCATAAGGCATCTCCTTGGATGAGACTGTGGGTGGGCAGAGGAAGGAATAAATCAGAATATTGCTTTAAATTTAAATTGTTATGAGAAGATGGGATGAGCTTGCTAATAAGTAAAGTAGCAATTCTGAACACTTTTTAAAGAGTCTGAAGCCATGGTTTACTTCATTTTGCACATGACTTTGACCAAGAGGTTAAGCATTTATTTTATTGCTTCCAGGGAAAAAAGGACCCATGTTGGCAAAAGGCACAGTGGGCAATGCAGAGAGAAGACTGCTGAGGTAAGTGTTCAATATAAGGCTTATTCCTCTTAGCTGCATCACCTGAAGGGTTCCCTGAGGTGACATTTACTCTGAAAGCGAGCTGGCCTGAGGTCTGGCTTTCTCCACCTGTCCATTAAAGTCTTGTCAGAACCTTGTGTTGAGGATACCTAGAAATCCCACCTGTCCTGGGGCAGGTGTCCTCTGGGCCCTCCTTGCCCAACAGCTCTGGCAGATGGGCTGGATAAGAGTTTTGCACAGAGTGCTCATGATGAATCCACACCTACAGCAGCCTTTGGGGTGGGGACAGATTCTGAAATGTGGAGCACACCTGAAGTTTTGATTGGAATATATCAGCTGCTGTGTAGGACATGCTAACACACAAATGTGGAAGTTGTTCAGTTCGTTCAGTTGTTCAGGCTTTGATCTTCCTTTGATGATGCCCTTCAAATGCAAAGTCCAGGTTCTTTCACTGCACAATTAAAAAGGGACCATGTTTTAAATTTTTTTTCCTGTTCTGACATCTTGTAGTTGGGACTGACCAAGGTGCTTAAGCCAGGGATTTGGCACCTCACCCACTGTGTAGTGCTGTGCAGTTCCCCCTGTGTGTGAGAGGGTTCAGGCAGAGCTGACTCAGCCTGGTTTGGTAAGAACTGAGTGGTAGCACTGTTGGTGTCTCAGCATCCCAGCATTAGACACAAGGCAGGGGGCTAATGATGGAATTGTTTTTTTGTTGGAGAATAAGGTCTTCCTCAGGTTTGATGCTGCTGCTTTTTTGTAGCTTGACTGCAGTAAATTCCCAGCCAGAAAGGTGAAGGGTGGCAAAGACCTGGTCCGGTGCCCCAGGATCCTGCGCCCAGTGTGTGGCACAGATGGGTTCACTTATGACAACGACTGCAGCATCTGTGCCCACAACGTGTAAGTATTGTGTACTCACTCTTTGACAAGCCAGGGTTGGTGCTCCAGATGGCTTTTCTTCTGGTACTAAAATATCTATGTTCTTCTTTCAACCTCCTGAAGCCCTTGTCACCTGGATTTTGTTCCCTGATGCTCTTTTAGCTCTTGGGGGGAGTGTGGGAGAGCCAGCTGTCAACCTGAGCACTCTGTGAGGGCTGTGATGTTTGGGCAGGGGAAAGAGTGGATGGGACTGTGGTATTTGGGGAGAAGAAAGAGTGCATGGAACTGTTACATAGCACACAATGAGGAGACCTGACTGGTCTGTTACCACTTAGAATTGCACTTTCTAATGATGGGGAGAAGCTGGTTCACCAGGCAATCAGGTACCTCCTGTATCATATATATTGGTTATGGGTTTGGTTTGCTTTCTGTGGCAAGTCTGGGTGTCCCAGGGCTCAAGTGGTGAGTGCGCTGAGCCCAACATCTCCTTTCCAGACAACACGGGACTGATGTTAAGAAAAGCCACGATGGAAGATGCAAGGAGGAAAGCACTCCTGTAAGTGTTCTTTTAGCTATAAAAGAAGCACCATCTACTCTCCCTGCGATCTCCAGGAAGACCCTGGCTGGGCTCAGTGTACCCAGGGGTGGGTGGAGGGTGGTGCACAGGGCTCATGCTGATGCTGTGCTTCTCCTCAGCTGCTCACAGCTGCCAGTGTGCTGTACAGGAGGGAAAGAGAGGATGGGGACAGGCTGGGTCTTCAGAAACAAAATGTCCCAGTACTGCCAATCTCTTCACAGAAATCATCAGAGGCAGCCCAAGAACCATGCAGCCCATTTTAGCACAGCAGGAGAAGAGGCAGAAAGCTGTGTTAGATGTCTGTGTATTTATTCAATGCTAGGATTTCCATTGCACTAGATAGGCAGGTTAAAAAATCCTTGTACTCTGGTCAGCCAGGACAAATCTTCTCTCAGGTAGGTGTACAGAAATAGCTTTATTATCCTGCACAGTAACAATATGTGCTGATAATATCTCAACACATTTATTCTGCTTATGCAGAGCATCTCTGAAGTACCAAAAATAATTTCATGCATCCTAAGGGACTGTAATATATTTTCTGTAGAAAAGGCACGTTGTTAAAATGTGGTCTTTGCTTTAATTTGTTCTTGGACCACATGGGAAATATGGATAATAAGAGAGACTGCATTGGGGAGACTGTGCAAAATGACAGTGAAGTGTCAGTGATGCTTAGCTAATGAAGAGTGATCTCCAGTAGGTGTTTGTCTATTGATCCTCAAATATTTAGACCATTAGAATCTATATGTTGTAAATATTTTTGCAACAGAAGCTGGTGAAACACTTCTTGCTGCTCTTGGAAATGCTGAAACAAATTCTTGGATGTAGTAAACTCTGTCAAGCTGCACTCAATGTGAAACACTTTAAATCAGATTTCTCAGGCTGAGTTAGGGGTTGTTTAGTTTAGACGTTAGGAAAAAAAAATCTTCAGTGAAAGTCTTGTCAGTAATTGGAATAGGCTGACCAGAAAATTGGTGGAATCACTGTTCTTTGGAGTTGTTCAAAGGGTGTGTGGTTATGGCACTTGGGGATGTGATTTGGTGGTGAACATGGGGGTTCTGGGTTAATGGTTGGGCTTGGTGATTTTAGAGGTCTTTTCCAATCTTTATGATTTTATGAATACTGGACTTAAAACTTGTGTATGTTCTACTCTAGGAAAATAAGCTTTTGCCAGCTGTTCCCTCTGCTAGCAGAAAATAACAAACTACAATTACCTAATTACTACCTAATGCAAGTCTAAAACTTAAAACCCCTCTGATTTTCCCCTGACAAAGACCTCTAAAATCTAGAGGATCAGAGTGTGCAGACTGCAGATGGGACACTGGCCCAGCATTGCTGTTTTATCTGCCCAGGTTGACTGCAGCACGTACCTGAGCAGTGCCAAATCCGGAGAGGCCATCGGAGCCTGTCCCTTCATCCTGCGCGAGATCTGCGGGACCGACGGTGTCACCTACAGCAATGACTGTGCCCTGTGTGCCCATAACATGTGAGCCCTGCTGGTCACCCCCGGCCACCACCCCGAGAACCCCCAGAGTTACTTGCTGAGCATTTTTGACCCTGCTTTCCTCTTCCAGGGAATATGGAACCCAGGTTGCCAAGAAGCATGATGGAAGGTGTGTAGAAGAAGCTCCCCAGGTAAGTGACACCTGAAGGAAAAGAAGAGTTTGAGCAGGTGCCAACTACACCTGAGTAAACAACAACCTGAGTAAATGCTGGGTGGTTTGGGTGGTGTAGCCTCCACGGGGGTCACACTTGTGCTGCCCTTCCTTCTGTGGGTGAATATCACCCTCCCATCAGCAGGAACATTGTGCACTTCCTGCACACAGTCAGGGAAAGAAGGAGGAGAGGACGGGTGAGGATTGAATTATGAGACAGGTAGATGATAAACGATTTAAGGCTTTACACACAGAATCCTTTTCCCACAGCACTCTGTCATAGCCGCTGCAGGAACTTAGCAGAATGTTTTGGCTATGTGGGCAGGGGATGCAGAGGGCCCAGGGAACCTGATGCTTTCTCAATGCTTGTGTTTTATGAAAGGATGTTCTGCAAAGATTAGAAAATCGCCTGTGTTTTGAATGCTCATACCTAAGGTATCAGGGGATTCAAACCCACCTCTGGTTTTTGTTTTGTATTTTTTTGGTAAATGCAATGTAATCTAATATATACCAACATGAATCATGTAAAAATACCAGATTAACTATATTTGGCCAGTTCTAAATCATTTACTCTCACTGGGGAATAGAAGAACAAAGCCACCTCATTAGCATGTGTTTGAAAGAGTCAACATCCCAAGTCAGATATTTCATTTCATACAAACAAACTATGAAATGTCGTTCCTTTGTTTCCCGAGTACTCTCCGTGCTTAGGCCGGGTGAGATACATAAATCAGGAAAGAAGAGCTCACACTGGAGAAACTGGGAGTGCTAAAACACAAGGACAGCTCCTCATCTGACGTAAATCAGCTTCCACTGCTGTCAGTCCTGCTGGCAGCTCTCAACACTCGGAACCTTCCCATTGCAACAAAAGACCTGTCAGCACGTCTCCCCTCCATTCTTGTGGGCCATGAAAAACACCTTGGTCACAGTCAGCCCCCTTGCAGGAAGTGCATAAATCGTGCCATTTTGATTTACAGATTATTTCTGAGCTGCCTTTTGTAATATCCTGGTGGGTTCAGTAAGGTAGAGGGGCATCGTGATAAATGCAGAGCTCAATGAGTAACGTCTACCTTCCAGCCTTGATTCAGCCTTCTCCAGGGAAGGCTGCAAATGGAAATTGCTAGTTTTCCATGAATAACGAGTTAATATACAACCCCAATTTGTCATCTGGCAGATCCTTTCAGCGTCCGGTGTAGGCAGATTTAGGCAGAGGCATAAGCAGGGGGGGATGTGTTGGGGCTCCCTTGCAGGGAGCAGAGCCCGTGGCAGAGCCTTTGGTGTCCTTGTTTTCCCCAGCTGAACTGCAGCCAGTACCGCAGGGCCACGCTGAAGGATGGCAGAGAGCTGGTGGCCTGCACCATGATCTACGACCCCGTGTGCGGCACCGACGGCGTCACCTATGCCAGCGAGTGCACCCTGTGTGCCCACAACATGTAAGTGCTCCTCTTCCTCCCCGGGGGATTCACGGTTTGGCTCTGTGGGAGCCAAGTAATCTGCATCTCTGAAACCTCGTGAAGGTGAAGGGATTCTGTCTGTCTGCCCTCATTTTCCTGCTTGCCTTGCTTGGTGTCCGACACGGGCGTTCAATGCCACAGAGGGGGTGCACCAGCTGGGGATAGTATCTGGTCTGTAAGGGCATGTTTTTGTTAGTGCTGGGCAGGTGGTGCTGAAAATGATCATGAGGGAGATCTGGAAATGTCTGTGACACCATGGGACTGAGGTTTGTTCTTGCTCTCTGGCTGTAACAGGGAGGGAAGGTGGTTAATAACAATCTCTCCTTCCTCCAGAGAGCATCGGACCAACCTTGGCAAGAGAAAGAATGGACCCTGTGAAGAGGATATTACAAGGGTGAGTGGGAAAGGATGGGAATCAAGAGTGAAGTTCAGTGTCTGTTACACCCATGGGGGACTGTCTTCTGCTCTGGGCTACAAATCTGGAGGTGGTGGTGTGCACACCTGAGGAGATCCCTTGGGAATTTCACACTGCTCATAAAACAGCCAACATCCATCCCACTGCTCTGTAATAAAGCAGGAAGAGATGTGGCAGTGAGCAGAAACAGTACAAGATCACATCTGCCGTCAGGAGGACACTTGGAGTTGGTTATGATGATGTTAGAGCCAGTTTCATTTCTCAGTGGGGTGTTATTCCTTATGCTGGGGGGGGTCACAGTTTTCTCTCAGGCAGAGGGACTCAGTATCTACCTTCTGTGTGCAGGCCCTCTGCAAGGACTTCAAAGAAGTCTCTCCTATCTGCACCATGGAATACATGCCCCACTGTGGCTCTGATGGCAAAACCTACAGCAACAGATGTACTTTCTGCAACGCCTACCTGTATGTATAGGGGTGAAACCTTTCCTTTCATGATCAATTCCTGTCCCTGCTGTGAATGCAGGGCTGTCTCATCATGCCTTTTTGTATAACTGCTTGTGGTATATACTGGACATTTCCAGGTTTTATGTAATGTAAGGGAAAATGAGAAGGGCATGTTTCTGTGATTTGTACTTGGCCTCCTGTTTGTTAGCTTTAGAAGTATTACATTGATTTTCAGCAGCACTCAATCTGTTCCACAAGCTCACAAGGGTGTGTGGAAATTACTTCACTGACCCAACTGGATTGTGCCAAATGAATGAAACCCTTCATCTTTTCTTAAATGAAGATAATGAAAGGGGGTATTTGGGTTTTTGAGACTGTTCTTTATCTCCAGTCAACCCTAAGCCAGTGCTTGGGCCAGTGGAATGTGGAAAGGGGTGTTAGCCATGTCTAATTCTCCTCTCTCCTTTTCTCACCAGGGAAAGCAGGACAACTCTCAACATCATGAGCTTGGCTGAATGCTAAGTCTGTGCTGGACTTGAGCCCAGGAAGACAAACTCCCTTCCATGTGACTTCCTGTGGGCTGACCTTCCCTAGTAACATCCCTTTGGTCTGCCTTGTTTCCTTAGCTCCTGAAACACTTGTTCAATAAACTGACTTGGCAACATTCCTCTGTCTCAATTCCACATCTCTTCCCTTTTGCCCCATCTCTTCCCTGTCATGGTACTTAGAGTGGTGAATGGCTATTTTTCTGTTATGTTCTTCACTACCAACTAATGTGGATAGAATTTTCTGGCCATGTGTCGGTGCCATCCCTGCTCTGGTGAGGGCCTGGGCTCCCCTTGGAGCTCTCAGTCCTTTCCTTACTGCTCAGAGTCTTTTTGTCAGCATTGATCTTATCAAACCATGATATCTCTGTATGACTTGACCACAGACTCCCTCTTGACAGTCAATGCAAGGAGACATTTACCTCCAGAGAATATGGTGCATCCCCTCCATGGGGAAATGCCAAGGTTGTAGGTGGTGATTTGCTCTCAAGGAGAGCACCTTTTTGCTTGGACTAGAAAGGGAAATTGGCTGCCTGGGCAAGAGGTGCCCTGTCCTCATTCCCACTGCCTGTGGAGCCTGTCCCATGGCAGACAGCAGCTACTTGCCAGAAAAGAAGATCCCAGCCTGCCTTCACTGAATTTGTCCACAATGCCAAGTGCAGTTTAAGGATGTAATCTACAGGAGGGGAATCTTGAGCTCCATTCGGGGTCACAGACAACAGAAGTGTCCACTCATGAAATATCTTAATTTATTCCTCCAGCAGAATATCTCTAGGACTGGTGGGCAGTGATCACCCCTGAGGTGGGGCACAGCCCTGGTGAATCACTGAGCTGCTTTCTGAGATCATTCAGTAAGGAAAAAGCAGAGGTTCACTTGCAACCAGTTTTAAGCAAATATATAACAAGTCATAGGAAAAAAATTCTGCCTGTTAGTCATCTTGCCTACTTTTTTGAGGCCAAGTTGCTCAGGACTTGGTGATACAGTTATTGACATTTTGGTGGTCTGTATGGGAGGCAGGGGACCTTGGGGCTGCCCTTCATCTGCTGGCTGTGCCACTGCCTCCACATGAGGTCACCAAAACTATTGCAAGTCGAACATTTCAGGGATTCTTCTGGACTACAATTAGTGCCTCCCTGATTCAATGTCCCATTGTAATTCACCAGAGAATAACACAATTATTTGGATCAGTTTGGAAAATCACTCTTTGAATTGTCAGGCTAGAAGAATAGGCTGAAGGCAAATGTTCCTGACTTGGAGGTATTGGGGGTATTGTACCAGGGAATGAGGCCATAGTACCTCTGTGCCATTAGTGTCCATTTTCGGGATGATTTGTAATTAACAATGGCTTATTGTAGTTTTCTTGGGTCTGTGTCGTAAAGTAAATATTCTTTTGGTTTATATAACCTTTTTGCCATTTTCTGCTCAGGTGTTTTTGCAGAACATGCTGTTTTACTCTTGTTTAAGTGTTACTTGGTTATCCTCAGGGATAAGACCTGGATAATTTTTTTTCTTGTGGACTTTGGCAGCCTTTCACTTGGACTGTGCTCTGACTGCTGGCTTTTGCAAGCCTTTGCAGTAAAGCTGTCAAGAGCCAACTCAATGGCATTATCTTGGCACAGCCGAAGCCTCCTCTGTGGAGCTCATTGTCTGGTGACACCAAAGGCAAACAAGAATTCAAGGAGGCACAAAGTTGAGATTAAGTCAGAGCCATCCAAGGAAGCAGCTAAGGGGGTGAGAGGACAGAGGTTTCCATGTAGGACTCACAAGAAGGTTTCATGTTGAAGTACATAATGCAGTAAATCACTAAAAGTGGGCCAGGAAATGGGAAAAGCCTGACAGTGGAGTTTAGATATCCCTCAGGCTCAGGGGGTGTTTTATGAAGCAATGTAACTATAAAAATAGGGCAGCCCTCTCAGAGACAGCATGGTTTTCTGTGCCTTGGAGTTGTTTTTCAGCTGTTCCATGGTTACTTACTGAGTGTGTGTTACTTAGATGATTTCTTTCTGCTTTGTATTGGAAATGGCCTCAAGTTGCATCAGGGGAGCTTTAGATCAGATGTTAGGAAAAATTTATTCATGGAAAGTGTTGTCAAGCACTGGAAGAGGCTGCTTAGGGAAGTGGTTGAGTCACTGACCCTAGAGAGATTTAAAAGATGCATAGATGTGCTTCAGGACATGGTTTAGTGGTGGCCTTGGCAGTGGTAATGTTTGGACTTGATGACCTTAAAGGTCTTTTCCAACCTAAGTAATTCTAAGATGAGGAGGCAGTGATCAGGCAAAGACAAGCACGTTCAAGAGAGAATGTTGGGGTTTTGTGGCTTAGGAGACAGGTAGAACAATACCAGGTTTTAAGTGCCACTGAGAGACTTGAAAGGTGGTTTCAAGGCACAGTGGACTGAGCTGGGTGCCTGCTTGTGCGCAGACAGCACAAGCAGGATGGATGGATGTTACTGTGGTGGGAAACAGAAAGAGATGACAGAGTAGTTAAAGTTGGAAGGGACCACTGGAGGGCATCTGGTCCAATCTCCCCAGTCACCTTATGAGCTCAGTGCTTGCCAAACTGCAAACAGCAGCCACCTCTGTGTGGGTGACGTGCTTTAGTGCTGCTCAGCCTGCTGCTCCATCCCTGCTCAGGTGCATGATGCTGTAGAGCCCTGGGGCTGTCTTACTCAGCTTGAGCTACCTGAGCAGCTTCAAAATTGTCAGGTTCATCTCAAAAACCATTCCACAGTCATGCTGGGAAAGCTTGTTTTTTAACCTGGGAAGAGGCACTGAAAGAATCAGATGTAAGCATGGACTTAGTCCTGCCTTGGTGGACTCTTATTTTTGCACTCTTGCCATGAACAGAAGCGGCCTTGTATCCTCAGTCAGGGATGAAACAAAGGAAAAAAATGACTTTTGCAGTGCCTGCTATGGCTGCAGCATGAGGCATCTCAAATGTAGTGCTGAAATGCAGCTGGTGCCACTCCAGACTCTGCCTGGCAGCCGCAGCCCTCGGCTCTGGGGAGCAGGGACGGAGCTGCCAAGGCTGGACCAACTTTGACGTGTTTCACACTGATGACGATCCAGCCTCAGGATCTGTGACCTGTAAATGTACCAGAACATATCACAGAGGCAGTGTTTTAAAAATGTAAATGTCCTCTCTCTTTCCTTGTTTGTCTGACTTATCTTTATAGCGTTATCAATGTTTTCTGAGTCTACAGTCATTTTTCTTGCAGCACAAAGAGGGGGAAGAATGAGGCGAATCATTTAAATTTTGATTGATAAGTGGAATGTAGAAAACAATACTTAGTCTTTTCATATTGAGCTGGGAAATTTTTTCACCTTTTATCAGCACTCACACATCTGCAACTTGAAAAAACAAACCCTGCAACTTTTCCTTGAGCGTGGCTGTACCTAAACTTCATTCAAATCTGTTATCTAAAAATCTGTGCCTTTCAAAATTATGTCTGCTGATAATTTGCCTTGGTTTAGCTATTTTTCATATGCTGCATTTGTTAGTGAGGCATGTGGATGGGCTCAGACACTCTGTCACTCTCTTGAGGGATGTTGGGGAGTGACAAGGCTCATCCCACTGATTTTTAAATATTCATCTCAGAAGAATATTTAAATTATTTTTAAAGCATTTTTATAACCATATGTTCCTCAAAAAAAAAAAAAAAAAATCCAGAAATAATTATTCAAACTCATTGTATCAATTGCACCATCTTATTTAACTGACGGCTGGCAAGGAAAATAGTTTGGGAATTTAAAAAATTTCCTTGGACCTCTGTGTTTAAAGAAATATATAGCCCTGGTATGCACCCATTTCATCCATCAATATATTCACACTCAGACATGTTCATTCTCTTGCTATAATTTAATGTTTGATACAGTTTTATTTGATTCTTTGCCATGCCCTGGGCTCCGGTTGCGTGCTCTCCGCGGATCAACGAGTAGAGAGGCAGAGAGCAGCAGTGGAAGGAGCCTGTCTCCAGCTGGCAGACATCCACACAGCCCAGGAGGGGTTTCCAGATTTTCACCAGCTGAGGTGAGGCCCCATGATTTTAAACATAATATGAAACTGCAAAGAATGAGTGTTCACACAGTGTGCTGCTTCCTGCCTATTTTTCGTGCATCGAAGTAAAATATTAATTTTGTTCAAGCCCCCTGAAGGACGAGGAATGTTTGGATGCATTGCTTTGAGCTCTTTCTCGCTGTTCCCTTTAAAGCTGTGCTGCAGCCTGTGCCCCAGGGCCATTGCTGAGGATGGCCAGTCAGGGCCCCTGACCAAGAGCTGGAGCAGATCTGTGGCACAGATGGTTCCACTTACACCAGTGAATGTGGGATCTGTGCCTATAAAGTGTCATTCCGATGGAAAGAACATGCTTTGAGTGACAGTTCCCTAGCCCCTGGTCTCTCCCTGTGCTTTTCCAATTTATCCTCCTTTTCTTCCTCTCCACTTGCTGTTTGTGCTTGGGGGTAAATCATGAAGATTTATCAGAGAAAAGAAAACAGCTGAAGAAAGTATCCGGAGTGGAAATTCAAATGATGCAGCACATTCAGATGGCAGAGGCTTGTTGACTGATAGGTTTATAATAGTCAGAGACAGTAAAACCACTTCATTGTTGGTGGTTAACTCGGATGAACTCTCCTTCACTTGCATCATTTGGGAGTTTTATGTACATTCCCAGCACTTGTGTCCCTTTGGGAAAACGGTCGTACTGACTCTCTAATGGCAGACTTTCCCTTCCTCAGAGAACGTGGGGCACTCAGGGCCTTGGGAACAGCAGTCATCCCAGTGACTAAGAAGGAAGGCAAATGAAGAAGCAGCCTGAACTCCCATTGCTCTCTGTGGCAGCATCCCAAACAGTGTCAGCCGGATGCTGAGCAGGCAGCGCAGGATTGGACGTAAGTGATGCATATACCTTCTGTTGACATTTTATTTGGCAGTGATTTAACACAAGCTTTCTAATATTGCTGTTCTCCACAGGCTGCATTCCAAAGTAGGAAGGGAAGGATGGTAAAATGATGCAAAATATGAGACAAGTAGGAGAAATATTTCTTTGCTATGGAAGCATTCACAACCAACCTCCACTGACAGCAGAAAAGTGTAGAATAACCCATTTCAAGACTAGAAAAGGAGACACACAAAGCCTTTGCAGAGATCAGTTCTCCTGGGATAAGAATGTTTTGTCAGACTGCAAATGGGGCAGTGCCCAAATCAGGGGGAGTAGGGGCCCTAAATCATGTATAATATAGCAGTTGTCATGCATGTATAACTTACTAGATAAATATCAGGGTTACTTTGCTACTATAATAGTTCAGAGAGGGTAGAATTCCTGCTGTCTACCTCAGTTTTACTGTAAAATGGTAAAATCCTGTAATTTGGCATCACGTTCCTTTCTGTCAGCCCCAACTGTGCTTCACCCATGTCCAGATGCAAAGAATCAGCTAGTGGTCTCATTAAAGCTCAGCTCTGCAGAATAAATAAAATTGTTGCCCTTTCTTTTGATGTTAATAATGTGTTCAGTGGTTATGATGCTAATAGTCCTTCAGCTACAGAAATTCTTTCCATCCAGTTCAGCCTCTCTCAGCCAAGTGTTCAAGCTATAGCACCATGATATATCCTGACTCTCACTCTCCCTTCCCTGCTGTTCCCACCAGGAAGAGCAGTGAATTTTCATACTTAGCCTATTGGACCTCTCTTGTTGCTTCTTTATTTACAAGATCATTTTTAAAAACCAAACCCTCATTCATCCCATATCCCAGGGGTTCCTGGTTTTATTCCCATACAGGAAAGCAAGCACCTTCACTTGTGTTTTCCAAACATTGTTCCTCATATGCATTCTTGCTGGTTTGATGGTTGATAAGGTGAGACCTGGGAGCATGTTTTTGTTTGGTGCTCTTCTTGCTTCTGTTCTGCATCACCTCATCCTGTGGTTTCACATGGAAAAAACGGTTTGCATGGGGCTGTGATTCCTTGTTTTTTCTTGGGGCAGGGAGATGCCTGCAGGTAACAGCGGCAATCCTGGTTGCTTCCTCCCATATGGGATTTGTGCAGGGGGACATACCCATGAAATGTTTATCTAACTTAACCCCCTCTTTACAACAATTCTCCTGTTACATGCCTCTATCTGTGTGTAGACTTCTTCACCCCTGGTTCCCCAAGTTGGGCAGAGCCTCAGCTCACCCTGTTCTGAGCTCACATGAAGCAAATCCCAGATCTGGACCCAAAGGGCTCAGCTACAGACTTATGCAGACCTGGTGCTGATCCAAAAGCCCTGAGTCTGAGGCTTTGGCCGTTTACCCAGGGAAATTCTCCCGTGGTTGCCTATTGCTCTATGTAGTCCCTTCTTCTGGACTCTGATCAAGAGCATGAAAGGAAACTGTAACTCATGTACAGCCAGACCTGCCCAAATCCCCAAATTGTGTGGTACTTACTAAGAGAAAGGAGATGTAAACATTGAAGGTTAATTACCCTCTTGTCAAGAACACTTTGTGATCTATAGACATATCTGTCAATCTTACAAAACAGAACTGAGGGGAGTGAGCACTGAAGGCATGTCCCCATGATAAATTAATGAGACTTGGCAGCTCACTGTGAAGAGATGATCCCTGTGCTTCATGTGTGACAATAACCTGGCTCCCCAGCCAGCCTGGCCACAGATTTTGTGCCGCAGCCACATCCGGGTTGGTTATCCCTCTGTAAATAAACTCTGCAATGCAGCTGTCCAGGGATCAAACCTTCTTCCTTGAGGCCTTCACTTTCCTCTCTGCTGCTCAATGTGCAGCAAGTGTTCATCCCAACCACCCTAGATCACTTTTCCCAGCCCTGCCTGTCAGTCAGTTAAAATATCTTACTTCTGTCTCTCAGCCTCTCTCAGCAGTGCCACTCCTTGGTGGGTCACAGAGTTGCCTGAAATCCGAGGGACACAGCCACAGTCCCCCTGCTGTGTGCTATTCTGGTGATGTGAGTGCTGCTAGATGACTGGTAGTTTGAAAATGTGTTCAGCTATTCCCCTGGTTTACATAACCTTAAAGCAATTTGCTTTCATAGCTGAACATGCTTATTCATTCTATTTTAACTGTGCATTGAGCTATAAATAATGCCTCATTGCAGATAAGAATCTATTGAATTTTATTTTATTCTTTTCCTACCTTTGGAAGATTTTCCCTTGAAGGAGACTGTCCTAGCCTTAGCAATGAAGTTTGACTTTGTCCTGCCAGGAGGCCATGAATGGTGTCAATCCCAGGTCAGCTGCCACTTCCCTGCAGCCACCTCCTCATTGCTCCTGCTTGGGCTGTGGCAAAGATGAGATGAGTGCTCAGTGATGCAGAGCTGAGATCGCTGAAGTGTTAGGGAAACTGATTAAACCAATGATTTCCTGTTCCTCTGATCAGCTGCAGGTTAACACCTCTGTGTTACCTCCAGCCCACCTTTCCTGCAGTACTTTCACTTCAGAGAGCGATAACCTGGGTCAGCGTCCAGCCAAATCGTGTTGTTTGCTGCCTCCTTTTTCTGATGTTCATTGTAGCATTTTCCTGCTTCCTCATGAGTAACTCCTGCCTTCTGCAATGGAGCCCTGACCTGATGTCCTTATCATCCAGAAATTCTCAGAGCTGTAGCACAGCACAAGCTGGGGAGGCGAGGGATGGAGATGTGTCCTCAGAGCTGCTGCTGCTGAGACCCACGTCTGGTCCAGGTTGCAACACAGCAGGGAAGTGGATAATATTTTTGGCAGCTGATCTTCTGTGATGCAGATAACTTTTCTGGAAATTCAAATGCTGATGCTCTTCTGGAGAAGAGTGCTGGGCTCATGCAGAAGTGAGGAGACTTTGAAATCATTGAGAGCTAATAATGTCTTAAAATCTGGATGGTTTCATGTGTGGTTTTATTTTAAAAATGATTACACTCTTTCTGTTGTACATGTTACTGGTCACCCTCTGTAGAAACATTCTGGGAACTCTGTAGAGCTTACCTGTGACCCTTTAGTAAAGGCTGTAAGAAAATTCTGAGAAGACTCTCCTGGGTCATTGAGAAATATTATGATGTTTTATTAATAACAACTATTTATAGGAGAGAGAATTATGTAAGTACAATATAAATAAAATAATTCAAGTTGTGAGAGCTCCCCAGAGGTCTCTGGCTCAAATCCTGATCAAAGCAAGGCCAAATTCAAAGGCAGGTCAGGGTGTCCGAGACCTTTTTTTCAGTTGGGTTCTCAATAGCACTGAGGAAGGACGTGCATGGCCTCTCTTTCTGTGCTTGATCATCCTCATGACAAGAAATATATTCATCACATTAATTCAGAATTTAATACTTTGCCATACAGCTTAGAGAAGCCTCTAGCTCTGCCTTATCTCTAACCCTGTCAGGGAGCTGCACACAGCTGGGTGATCCCAGTAGCCATCTATTCTCCAGGATGAAGAAGCCCAGCTCCTTCAGCTTTCCTGGAATGCCCTGTGCCCCTGTCCCTGGGCAGCCTGCCTGCCTCTTCTGGACTCGCTCCCATGTGTCAACATCTGCCCTTGTAGAGGGGCCAAATGCATTTAATTCATTGCATAAGTAATGTGAAACCATGTTAGCCTTCAGCTGCAGGGTACAAAGTTCTGCACATGGTCTTATTAGTTCAGGAAAGCATCCACGGCATTACCTGGATCAAGTTCTATTTAATAAGTTCATAAACACATGGATGTGTTTTGATAGTGAGATGTTTTAATCATATCAGTGACTTTGTTTGCTTTATGGCTCAGTTCAAATGAGGCCTTCAAGCACTGGGTAAGAGGCAGAGCTTCCATTTGTGCTGTCTTGGTTTCTCCAGGTATGTGGCTCAGTGCAAATAGTTACTAGCCACACTGTGGCCAAAAGAAAGCCAGAGATGAAAACTACAGCCTGAATTGTGTATAGCAGGCATTTTCATGAAAGAGCTGCAACTAATCGGTATTTCCCAATTTTACAGCAGTTATTTGTTAATTAAATAATGTGACAAACCCCAGGAGTGTTTAAAAAAGTGTATTAAATGATTTGCCATTAATTTATCAATGTGTTATTTATGCTGAGAATTTGCATATCTGCTAGAAAATTCTCCAACCTCAGTTTTGATTCTTTCAGATAATATGAAATCGATACTGAAAAAAACTGTAATGGGAAATATAAAACAAGAAATTAAGTGAGTAAGTCACAAAGGATTTTGTATAATGGCCAAATCCTGCCCTGGTGTCAGCACACAGACCTTATGGTGCTCAGAACCATAGCAGGCAGCACCCTGAGGTGTGGCACTGCCTTTGCTTACCTGCAGATTACAGAATCATAGAATTTTTTGGGAAGAGACCTTAAAGATCATTTTGGTCCAACTCCTCTGCCATAGGCAGGGACATCTTCCACTGTCCCAGGGTGCTCCAATGCCTGTCCAGCCTGGCCTTGGACACTTCCAGGGATGGGGCAGCCACAGACTCTCTAGGTAGTCTGATACAGGACTTCCCACTAAAGAATTTTCCCCTAATACTTAACCTAAACCTATCCTCTTTTTGTTTAAAGCCTTTTCATTCTCTCTTGTCTCCATGCTCTTGTCCAAAGCCCATCTCCAGCTCTATTGCAGGATCTCTGCCCTCATGCTGGCTGCTGCACACAGAGGATTTTCCTTTAGCCAAATGGTCATTAGCCATATGCTGCATCTGACTTTGAGGATTAGAAGACCATAATGAAGTGGATTACAGCAGATCAGTGGCAGGATTGCAGACCAAATCCTCTAACTGTTCTTCCAGGAGTAGCTAGGGACTGAGCGACCATGTTCTGAAGCATGATCTTAACCAGCTGTGGGATTTTTCCATGCTGTTATCAGAGGTGGGATAATCTGGAGCTGTAACCCTGGGTGGGGAGGCTGTGCATACTGAATGGCTGCAGGCTGTGCAAGCATCTGAAACCTGGGGATTTCTGGCTTTTGTGGCTGCCACTTTTGGAGCTTGCCTAGAGGGTACCTGAGTGGTTCAGGCACCATTTAATTGTTGCAGACTCGAGTCTCCCTGAAGTGCCTGTAGATGAGAGAGAGAAGGAAAGGATCTGCTGGACGTCAGACAGGCCTTGTGGTGGTCAGAGAATATCTGAGTTGTCTAGGGCTGGTGCTGAACCCAGCAGTTGAAGTGGAAAATTTTTCTCTTGTGTAACATGTGCCAGACTTTGGCAGGAAGGTGCTCTCCACTCATCAGGAGAGGCTGGTCTTGCCCAAAGGACAGCGCTGTCCAGGGCAGGGAGCAGCATGCAGGCACCAGGCAGGAGGAAACCTGTCAAAAGCACCCAGGTTGGGGCTGCAAAGGCTGGTGAGGATGGTTTGGAGAGGTCTTGGCTGGAGGAGGCAGTGGCAAAGCCCATATTTAACCCAGAAAGATGTAGCCCCCTCCAGCTCTGCAGAGCCTGCACAGGTAAGAGCAGCAACTGTGACATGCAGGGAGCAGCTTCAGGAACTCCTGCACATGCTCAGGGAAAAATGTTTGGCTTCCAGAGATGCTGTTCACAAGACACATCAGGACAATATATCCTGAAGATGTGCCAAATCTGTCTGAAATATTCATGCATGCTCCCTGTAATTTATAGAAACAATCACAGCGGCATAATTATTTCGATGCTTCTCCCTGTGCAGAATCTCATCTCTTGGAGGTAAAAATGTGTCCTGCATATCCACACAGCCATGCTGTGGCCTTCTGGGCATGCCAGGAGAGATGATTCTGAGCACTATACAATATATCCATTTAAGGATCAGAAGATACTCTTTAGACTACTGCGGTAGATCAGACAACAACACGTTTGCCTGGAGTGAATTTCAGTGATTTCAAATGAATTTAATTTGTCTAATGGGCAGTGCCTTATTTGTTAAAGGCAGCATCTGTGAAGCACCTGTTGCTCTGCAGCTCCCATGGTTCTGGAGTCTACCCTAAACACAATGCTTAGCTCCAATAACCCACAAAAACCCCTAAGGATCCTTGCCATTTTGAACCTGTGAAACGGGTGAGGAACAGGTTACAGGCAGAACCCACTCTTTCAAAATTACAGATACTAAAACAGCAGAGGTACAGACCTGCTCCTATGCAGGAGCAATTTGGAGATGACACAAAGGCTGGTGGTGCCAGACAGACAGGGAAATGGGGACAGATTCTATATTTTAAGTATCATTTTCTAAAATATCTGCAAGAGGAAAGGACCTGCTGCACTTTCAGGCGTAGCTAGTGTAATGTAAATAGGTTCCCAGACCTTCAGTGTCTTTTGTTCCTCAGATGGCTTGGTGGAACACTCTGAATCTGTGTGCTTAACTGGGACTAGGTCTGTAAATAAGTGCTCCCTGTTGCTGAGGTTCAAGTGACATTTTTAGTGGCATTTGACAGGTTTTTAACCTGCTTTCAAGACTTCTACTGAGCTCTTCTATACCCAGGCAGTGAAACTGTTAAGAAGCCTTGGTTTTACTCAAACTGGTGCTAAATCCCTTTAGATTCACAGGTTAGACACAGTCCTGCCAGACTTGCCTGACAAAGCTTAACTGGTGCTGCTGATGGCAAAGCCACAACTGACCTATGTTTGTACCTAGAGGTGATTATCTGGGAATCTGGGGAGAAAAACCCACCCAAAACCAGAAAGGAAAGCAGAGACTCAGCTTGGTCTGCAGACAGGGTGGTACTGCATCCTGCCTAAGTTGCTCCCTGATGGGAGACGTTGCTCTGCAAGAGACAAATTAGGGGCCTGCTCTTCACTCCCCTCAATATTTTGTGCTCCTTACATTTCCACTAGAATCCCAAAGAGATTTCTTTTGTCCAAAAGGCTGTTTGTTTGCTTTTGACTGACCACTCAGAACTTGTGATACTTGTCTTGATCTATTAACTAGGTGTCCAGCCAAAATCAATTGCTTAGCAGACTCAGACCATTACCTGAAAAGTCAAGACCTCCATAAATATTACCGGCCTCATTGTGCTGGTGACAGATTCTGCAGGTTGTTTTATGTTACAGTTGAACAGTTTAGACACTGCATTTGTATATATTTGCAGCCAGCCCTGGAGGGACCATCTCGGGAGCAGAGTGGGAGCAGGCAGCCTGCAGACTCCAGACACCTCCACCATGACCACGGCAGGGCTTTTGGTGCTCGTCTCCTTCGCGCTTTGCTGCGTCCCAGGTGAGTGACTCTCCGGGCGTCTGAGTCCTTGCTGTCTTTAAAAGGATAAGACAGAGGATTCAAAGAGAGAAAATCTCCTTCAGAGGGCTCTGCTGCCTCGGTTGGCACCGTGCAGGTTGCAGGAGTGTGTTTCAGGGCAGTCCTCAGTGGCTCGCTGCTGTAGCTGGTTGTTTTCATAAGTATAAGTAGCAGCAAGAGGAGTTCTCTTTTAAGTGGCAGCTCGTGCTGTTACACTTTGTACGCTGATGTTCTCACACCATTACACTGCTTAGACTTGTACAATAGCAGCAAATGGATGAATGCTTGAAGTAAGGCCATAAGAAGGGGGTCAGACCTCCAGTAACTAGTAAGGAAAATATTGTAATGGCACAGGCAAGTTCTTTGCAAGACCCTGGCAAATTTCCTGCAATGCTCTTTCTGCTAATGGAACAAGAGATGAAAACAAGCCAGACTCTGATGTTCTCACTGCATATTCACAACTGATGAAATTACAAAGCCAAAGACATTTTTTTCACACTTGTCTTCTTTCAAATGCATATTTCTGACAACAGATGCTGTATATATTTGCTTATCCTGTAGGTGACTATTTGCATTTTTCTGTGTTGATTCAGGTGTATTTTCAGATACGTAACAGCAGTGCTTTAGGGTCAAACGGATATGTAAAAAGATAAGGAAGGAAAAGCTCTTCTGTTTTCAATTAATAAGTCTACATAGAACAGAAAATAGATCAAAGCTATTCAAAAAGGTGTTTCATCACAGCCAGCAATAAGCAATGCTATTATACTTATCAACACAGAGAAAAAAATCGTACACAGTTTATTTTGTTCAAAAAACAATCACTGGAAATCATTCCGCTTGGTCCTACACACAGGAATTTTATATCCATATTTCCAGCTTTAATTGAGGTCTTATCACATTGGCTTTGGTTCATATTTTCTGCGTCTCTTTTCTTTTCCAGATACTGCCTTTGGGATTGAGGTAAGTGGAAGATTTCTTTCTATCACTTAGCTCAAGTATGTGGCCTGGTAAAGGCATAACCCAAGGAATGGGAAAAACCTCCAGCCTGCAGATTCTCAGTTGTTATTCACCTAAGTGTGACACTTGTGTCATTGTAATCAGATTCTCTGGTCTAAAACATTAAATTATACTGCCCTTGGCTGTGCATCTATGCTGTATGTTAATAAAGTTTAGGTAGTAATGATACAAAGTTTTTTGATGAATTAATTTTTCAGCAACTTTAGACTGGCCTAAGCTTTAAGCTGGAGATACAGAGCTGGTTCTAAACTGAACCAATAGACTGGTATCAGAGCCTAACTGAGGGCAACCTACTGAAAGACTAAAATACTCTGAGCTAGTCCAGCTTCCTCACAGGTCATTAGTCTTGGTCCTCTGAAAAAAACATGATCAGTGTATTAAGAATGAAAAAATAAAAACAGAAGTGCAGTGGAGGGGCCTCAAGAATAGAAGAACTAGGGACCAATGGAGAGCCTTTATAAAATCATGTCAAGTGAGCGTGAGAGACCACCACTGGTTTATCCCATCCAAGGGGCTGCATGGTTATAGCTCTTCCCTCCTCCTCCTCTTCTCCTGCTCTGTGGGGACATCTCTGCAGGAGGGGTTCACCAGTTACCTGGTGGACCCACAGCAGAAGTTTGTGCTGTGCCAGTGAGAACTGGTTGTACCAGGTCAGTGTCCCACACAAAATGAGAGTTGTGAACATCACAGGTCTTCTCACCCTGTTGCTGTGATCCCTCTGGCAGGTGGACTGCAGTACATATCCCAACACTACAAATGAGGAGGGCAAAGAGGTGCTGGTCTGCAGCGAGGCCGTCAGCCCCATCTGCGGCTCCGACGGCGTCACCTACGGCAACGAGTGCCTGCTCTGTGCCTACAACGTGTATGTGCTGCATGGGGACAGCATGGGGACCTCAGGCAGCACAGCTCAGAGCTCCTGGCAGCACCACTGCTCAACAGTCAGTGCTCTGTCACGTGCCTCCTCTGTCAATTCCTTCAAAATGAGCTTGGGTATCACGGCACAGTGCTCAGGCAGAGATTTAGTCACCTTGTCTTTCTTTTGCTTGTGTAATTTATTCAGGTTTTTTCTTCTCCATCTCAAGGAGCAGCCAGGTGACGGCTCTGAGAGCACATCTCATCACAACAAAAGAATGGAGATGCTCTGCTTGGAGCTGCCCAAAATGGTCCTAAAGCTTCCCAGGGTTTTACACCCCTGTCAGCTACTCAGCTGGTTAGGGAGGGTGGCTCTACCTTCTCAAATACAGATATAAAAGAGCCTGACTGAGAAAAAGTCAATTTCCCTTGTATTAATTCTAGCACCTAGGATCTAGCAAGACATCTTTGCTGAACTTCCTAACACTTGTCTTTCCCTTTGCAGAGAATATGGAACCAATGTCAGCAAAGACCATGATGGAGAATGCAAGGAAGTTACCCCTGTAAGTTAAACCAAGGGCAAAACAAGGGGTGTGTCCTGCTTCTGAGTGGCCAAAGGTGCTTATTGAAATAATTCAAACCCTAAACAAGAGTACAGATGAGCTGTCAGAATCTTGCACTGCTCACCTCCAAGTGAACTGTCATCATGGTGACTCACGGAAAAGCTTTTCTCCTGCTGTGGGGCTGTCCTGCAGGGCCAGGCAGACACACTCACCAGATCTACTTGTGTGCTGCAAGCAAGGCCTTCACCAGGGCTTTGTTTGTTTGTTCCCTCGCCAGGTGGATTGCAGCAGGTACTCCAACACAACCAGTGAGGAGGGCAAAGTGGTGCTGCTCTGCAACAAAGACCTCAGCCCCATCTGCGGGACCGACTGGGTCACCTACGACAACGAGTGCCTGCTGTGTGCCCGGAACCTGTGAGTACTGAGCACAGGCACCAGGGGCTGCTGCTCCTGGAGCTGCTCTTTTGGATAGCAGGACTTCTACCAAGGCCTTTTCTGTGAGGTGCTTGGACTTTGACCCTCCTTTTTTCCTCCTGACTAAATCTTGTTTTCCTCTGTGATTAGAAGGGAAGCCATGCCTTTGGTCCAGACAGAGAAGTAGAGAGATGGTTGGGGATCTCACACAGGACAGGATGCTTCTCTTAACTAAGTTAAAATGGTCTGTGTGGCAGATGCTGCCTTGCAGAGGACAACAACTAACCCAGGGGGGCATTGACATTGCCACATGGCCTGTTCCTCATCCACCCTGACCTCTGTCCCTCACATCTAGCTCTAAACCAGCTCTCTGGCAGGCAGTGACACCACCTGAGCTGATCCCTGGAGCCACATGGACACAACCTAAGCTGGATGTCTCCTGTATCCCAAACGTTGTGCCTGAGGCTGCTCAGCATTCCTGGGTCATGGCGTTCAGCAGGACAGGTTGCGTGTAGAGCTCCCTAATGTAGGTCTCTTCCCTTCCCAGAGAGGCTGGAACCAGTGTTGGAAAGAAGACTGATGGTGAATGTAAGAAGGAAATTGTCACAGTAAGTGAATTGGGCGATCAGAGGCTGGGTTTTGGTCCTGCTGCTGTCAGGTGTCTTGCAGAAGTGAAACAGCTGCTGTGCTGCAGAATGGGAGAGATTTTGCTTTCTCTGTGTCTAATAAACATTATTTGTGTGAATACCAGGAAAGGAGCAGGGGATTGCTCAGGAAGGGATGAGTAAAAGAGTTGTAGAAATAAACCATTAGGGCAGAACTGTGAATAAGAACAGAGAATGTCTTTTGGGGTCAGACCAATGGTCCACCTAGCCCGTGGCAACTTGGTACAGAGGCTGCTGTTAGCAGGGGCTGTGAGCAGGACAGAGTGAGAGTACAGAATGTGGAGAAGAGTGACTTCTACCCTTCCAACCTCCAGCTGTTTTCAGGTGGAGGACCTCAGCTAGGTGTGATTTCTGTGTAGTCAGTAAGCCTCGAGAGGTTTCTCCTTGGTGAAATTCCTCAGTCTCTTCCTGCACCCAGACACATTTTTGGCCCTACAATGCTCCTCAGCAAGTGTAGCACCCGTTGCTCCAGGAAACAGAATCCTACTCTTGCAGTATCCAGCTACATGCTGATCTTCCAGTTTTAAGGCTCCAGGAGGGATAATGGACCTTTATAGAGGATCAGCACTCCATTTCTCCAGACAACAGTGTTTTTCCATTTAATTTCCTGGCCAGCTTGGGAACACAGCACGGCACCTTCACCAAGTGAACTGCTGCTGCTTGGAAATGCCGTGACCAGGTTATGATATACATCTCTTCAAACAGGAAATTATGATCTATTTTTATATTATTAAATTCTCCTGGCCTAGGAGAAACTGACACCTCAGTTTATATCAGATGTGCAAGGAAGTTAATTACTTTCAGTAAGATTGGTATCATTAGCACCGCAGCTCAAGCTCAGGGTTCAAGCCCTCGTGCTACTGACTCCTTCACATCAGACCCTTTAATTTTTATTTATTTTTTGCAGGTTGACTGCAGTGACTACCCCAAACCTGTCTGCTCACTTGACTACATGCCTCTCTGTGGCTCTGACAACACAACATACAACAATAAGTGTAGCTTCTGCAATGCAGTCGTGTATGTACAAATATGAGTGATGTTTGTGCCAGCAGTTGCCTCCTGTGGGCACAAGTTTGCACAGTTACTGCTTTTTTGTTTGCTGGATACTGTTGATTAGGGATTTGGGGCAGGAGGGGATGCCAGCCACCGTGTCAAGCATTCATTTATTTTTTTCATTAGAGCATAAAAAAAGCTACGGCTGCTTTGTTAGTGTGATGGTTCGAAGCCCATTTAACCTTAATGGAATTTTTCTTGCACGTTGCAAAGGAAATTAAATTCCTTTCCTTTTGAAATTCTGCTATAGTTCCCCACAGATATTTTCAGTCTTAAGAATGGGTTAAATTGTTCACTCATCTCTTAATAATCAAATAGCAAATGGGATTATGAGCCTGCAGGTTCCTTGGCTCTGGGGCAGGATCCCATCTGACACCATCTCTAGTAGCCATCAAAAAGATAGATTATAGCAGGCAGGACTCTGTGTTTAATTCATTCTTTCCTCTCCTTGCTTTCAGGGACAGCAATGGGACTATCACTTTAAGCCATTTTGGAAAATGCTGAGTATCAATGCCGAGAGAATTCACCACAGATCCCCACTGGCAAATCCCAGTTAAAGATCTCACCTCAGTTTATCTCACCCTCTGGGAAACTCAGCTCACTCCTGATTTTCTTTCTCAATAAACTAAATCAGCAACATTTCCCTGTCTTCTTTCATGTGTTGTGTCATGAAACATTTTCTTGATTTGTTGAATGATGATACCAGGCAGAATAGGTTACGTGCTCAAAGCTCTGGGATAGAACAAGAAAAATGTCTTGCTCCCCTCTCTCTCATAAAAGGCAGAAAATTAAATACAGATGCTCCAACCCCAGAGCTGTGTCTCTGCACACAAACGACAGACCCCCTGTGTTGGTGCTCAGACCCTTTAGATGCTTGGCATTGTAAAGGGCTGAAGTGGTGACACAGGACGGTCTCTCCTGAGGAATTCCAGGTGCATTTTCCTCATCAGCAAAACCTGGTACCACCTTGATGTCACTGCCCAGAGCTGATCCCTGTCTCTGTCTTCACCTGAAGTGTTGTTCTCCCAAGGGCACTCTGTTGGCAAAGCCCATATTTTTCAGACATGTGCATTGCCCCTGCCTATTTGTCTAAGTCTTCCAGCTGACTTATTACCAGGTTTTTCTCATCTTGGAGTCGTCCTTTAACACCTTTCAAGTGTTTTAAGATGAATGCTTTCCTAGGTGTGGTGCCTACTCCTGCCTACTTGTCTCCTCTCAGTCTTCAATTACACAATGCTCTTTGCTAGCCCAAGGAATATTTCAGCAGTGTTTCAAAATCCAAGGACAAAGTATCCTTCTGTTTCTTGAGAGTGTGACCTGTCATTGGCATATTGTGCATGAAATTTATTTTGCTTTTCTCTTCTGAGTATTGAATTGGTTTTTGGGGGTTTTTTTGATCCACACAAGAGAGGCATAAATAAATTTGGCTTATCCCTTCTAAAATGTAATGTCTTCCACATGCATTTCTTCTGGGAATCAAAGGGAAAGGGGAGCTTGTTCTCCTTGATAGAGGTTGGCCCAAAAAAGCAATGGTTTGATGGTAAAACAAAGGATTTGTGTAGAGATGGGCAGATGGATGAAGCAGTGATTTCCAGATTGGGTTGAACTTTTCTAGGATCCATGCTAGGGTCTCAAATCATTCTGTCATCATCATACTAAAAGTCTATTGCTGCAAAGCTAATGGCTTTTAGGGGAAATAACAATTGTAAATTTTATTTTTTTTTTGCATGATCCCATAAAAGTTTCTCCATTCCTTCTCATTTGCAAGGACTCCTTTCAATGTCTGGGATGCCCTCTTGCTTGCCTTCCCGGTTTATTGTTTTCCTGCTTTCACTATAACTTAGTGATGTTTTACTTGGGTGAAACACAAAAATAAAAGGAGAGCCTTTCTGCTATGGAAGCATTTCATTCAATGTTTTTCTCGTGAAAAAGCACTGCACAAAAATAGGCACTGATAGGTGAACACAGAGAAAGTCTGACAGCAGTCTGTACAGTCGCTCTTTTGCCTGCAGGAATTTTCTGTGGTCCTTCAGAAGGAAACTGTCACATATTTCACTTAAAATAACGACGCAGAGGGTGTATCTCACACATCTAAACTTCTCGTGACTCCTGTTGATGAAGAAACATCCTTCTTGGCTTACAGCATGGCTTACCTCTGTTGAGATTGCCACTGAGACAAAAGGCTGGAAATGTTGCTCCAGGATAAGGGTGGATAAGGCAAATATGAACATGCACAAACACACACACACCCCCAGTGGTGCAGGCGTACATATAAGCGTGGTTGCCACCTGAGGACAGAATCCACGTTGTGTTTCCTGAGCAAAAGCCAAGCTCTGCTGCTCACAGCTCATCCGGCCACCATGAAGACCATGGGGATGTTGTTGCTGCTCTCTCTGGCCCTTTTCTGCATCTCAGGTGAGTGGCTCCACTGCCTCCTGCTCTGCCTTGGAGTAAGCACTGTCTGTCTTCAAAACCACAAAAAAACATCCTCAGACTGGAAAGAGCTTCATTCTACAAGGACTTATTTACTCCTAGAAAGATAGTGTTGAAAAGACTTGACATCAGAGACTATCACTTATGGGGTAATATTTTAGCAACAGAACTGAGTGGGTAAGAACAACTGTGGGAACAGCTCTACTCTCAGTGCTAGTTTATGCATAATGAAAGAAGTGACATGTACGTGGTGCAACCCGGAGACTCAGACAACCAGTATTTAACCTCTGAAATGTTGCAGAAACACAAATAATTTTACTGAATGAAAGCGAATGTTTCTTGTAGTCATGCTGAGCCGAGGTGCAAAAGTAGGTATAAAGTAGAAGCTTTATAAATTCACCTCTCACTAAATACTATTCTCATTTAAGAATAATAGTGGCAATGTATATAAAACGCTGCTTCTGTGTACTTGTCAGCTTTATGTCCCTGTTTACCTCAATAATTGCTTCACTTTCAGTTCATGCCCTGTTCCATCCTTTGAACCGTGGAAAATCCTTTATTTCACACACCTTTTTCCATTTTGACTGTAATCCTCATTAAAAAAATACTGCAGAATCAACATACAGTATGGCACAACATTTTGCCTGAAATTCCTTCAGTTTAAGAATAATTTCCTAACACACGTAGGGAGTTGGAAGATATGTATTCAGGGTGTGCATTCTCTGATCTTAACAGAGTCCATGACTTGCATTTGTAACATATTTCATTTTTTTCTTCTTTTTTGTTTAGTTCCAGCTACTGATGCAGTACAGGTAAGGGACAGATTTTTCTATTCTCCATCCTTTCTTTTCTTAAAGCAGTTTCTGTATAAATCTTTACTAATCACATCATGATGGAGCCTTTCAAAATCCTGAGACGCCCAGCTGCCTGAGCAATATTTGCCACAGATATTATCGGGTGAAATTGTCATTTTCACCTGGTGATAGTTTCAACAAGTAGGGCAGTATTCTGTCCGTGTCCCAGTTGTCAAAGTTACTGCAGCATCATTTAAAGTGGTTGCACAGGCTCTGCATGGCTGGAGGCAGCATTCCACTGCATCCTGCCCTCTCCCTGGGCTTTTCCTCAGCATCTCTTCCTGGGCAGTAAGGGGGCAGCTCAAGGGTTGTGTGGGGCCTCATAATGTCACCTTTCTCACCCAGCTTTGGTTGAGAGCTCTTTTCTTTTTTTCTTTTTTTGTGAATACAGCCTGCATCCGTCTACTGCAGGAACCAGAGGACTCTCAGGAATATGTGTACCATGGAGTATGTCCCCCACTGCGGGTCTGATGGTGTCACATACCCCAACAAATGCATGTTCTGCAATGCTTTCCTGTACGTATGGAATAAATCTCTTCACCTGCTAAGTGGTGAATTAGCTTAGCTTAAACTGGCTAGTCAGTCTTGGAGACTGGTTGGAGAAGTAAAGTTCTTTTGTTTTGTTTGCTCTCTCACCAGCAAGGGTAATTTTTTTAATTGGGAGAGTTTGCTGGGAACTCTTTCAGATATAGAGAGAGAACAGTGTTCTCCATTTTCCTCTTAAGTAATTTGCAAAAGAGCTTCCTCTCAGCAACATCTGTTTCCTATGACTATTTGGTCTTTTAAATTAAGAAATTTTTCTTGTCTTTATATGTCAATAATAAAAGGAAATATGTGGAATAGAGTTCAGAAGTCCCTTTGTGATGTAGAGGGACAGACCAACAGCAAAAACCCAGATGTTCTGTCTCTGAGGTACCGATTTCTTCCTCTGCAGGAGAAGCCGTGGAGGTCTTCGCTTGAGGTCTCTTAATGCGTGTTAAACTCTCGACAGGATTCAGCTGAGGAACAGCATCCCTCCCTGGCAACGTTCCCCATGGCAGATGACTTCCTAAACCCTTGACCTGACCCTTGAAAACCTTTTATCGATCCTGAAACCTCCGCTAATAAAAAAAAAAAAGACCCAGCATTTATGTCTTGCTTTAGTCTCATTCTGGTTTTACCTAACATGTTGCATGATTAAACCACTGCAGCAATCCTGGGGTGTGGGAATTAATGGGCAGACTGCAGGGAGAGGGAGAATGGTGTTCTGATCTACAAAAATATCAACCCTAACCACAAAGGCAAGGGGCAGCTTTTGTGGGCATCCCCCTTCATCCGGCTTTCCAAAAGAAAATCAGGGCTGGAGATGCATCCTGGTGCTCCTGTCCATTTACTGCTCTGAGGGGATCTCAGACACTCTGAGAGGTGAAGTGAGAGGAGCTGCTTCCCTCCCCAGCTGCTCCTGTCAAATACCTGCAGCCTCACCCAGCCTTACTCTTTGTAGCCTGGCAGCACAAAGAGGCCCCGGGCAAACCTAAACATTAACATAATTAGAGATGGTCCCAAGATCCTTGTAATTGGGGTGTTCTGGCACTGTTCTGCCACACAGAAGGGGTCTTGCTGGCACAATGAGCTGCTCATCCCTGTTTCAGTTTCCAGGGTTATCCCCAATTTCTTACACCTACAAGAGAATATGTGGAGAAGGTCACATTCCAAGCTGCCTCCACCTCGAAAGCAGGATTGAAAACCCATCTCTAGATGAGAGAAGGCCTTTTCCAATCTGCATTGCTCCCCAAAGCAATGTCACAGGGCGTTTCCTCTGGGCAGGCAGATCCCTGATTGCCCACGTTGGTTCACTGCTGAGGGGCACTGCAGAAAACCAGTGGGCAGCCAGTTAACAGAGCTGATGTCCAGGGGATGCTGGCAATCACTGCCACAGCCCGTCTGGGCACCTCACCCAGCACTTAGCTGCTGGTTAAAGGTAATTACGTTGACTGTCGCTTGTAGAGGATTCTTTGAGATTCTCCGGCCTCTGGAAATCTCGGCTGATGAAAGGAAGGGCTCAGAGTCATAGTGTTAATTTATTATTCATTAACAGCCAGGCGCTGCCAGTGCCGCGTGCTGTAGAGGCAGCAGTCTCAGAGTCAAATAGTTAATGATCTTAAGTGACAATGTGTCACTTCCCAGAGACTGCAGAGAGCAGCTCTCTAAAAGGAGACAATTTATTTCCAAAAGACACGACTCTCTGCAACCATTTAGTGCCAAGTCCCTTCCTGGGGCTGGAATGTCCCTCCTGTGAGAGGGAGGTTCTGTGTGCGGGAAGGCTTTTGTGTCAGATGCGATTTCTGGGGACCAGGATAAATTGGGGCTCTGGGAGGTAGTGCTGGGGGTGTGGGGCACATTCAGACTCCTCTCCTCCCCCTCTGCTGAGCGTGGGAGTCAGGGTAAGAGAGCACCAGCTGCAGCAGTTATTTTTTTTCTTGGGCAGCAGCAGGGAGGATGAGGATGGTCTCAGGAACCACGATGCCTTGGAGACAAGCAGAGGTCCCGGTCGTGCTGGAGATCCCTGTGATGCTCAGAGGGCCTCTTGCAGGGGCATGTCTGCTAAACAGGAAAATCCAGCAGGCAATTAAGAGGAAACTGTGAGTAGAAATGATAAATCCTCTGTGATGCAGAGTGAGCAGGATTGCTCAGGAGTGACCGAGGGCGGAGCGGGACCCCAGCGCAACCCCCGGCCTCCCACCCCAGCAGCTCATCCTGGATGTTCCTTAGGATGGAGAGGAAGAGAATTCTCCTTTATGAGCACCTCTTTGGAAATAATTTTTTTTATTGCTTCTCAATAAAATCCTGCCACAACAGCACAAATCCTCTCACCATCACTAATCTAACTCTCCCTCCAGGAAATTCAAGGCAGGAAACATTGTCTGCCTGCCAAGGTATTTTATGGTACAATTCTTTGAGCAGTACCTCAGCACTTTATGTCATTATCTGATGTTTTGGATTCAGGAAATGCCATTCAATTACCCCATAACCTGATTAACACATTGCATGTATTTATTTTGTTCTGCTTTATTTTGTATTGTCCCTTCTATTTTTGTGCATTGTACTACTTGTTGCTGGCCAAAATATACCTCAGGCCAGTCTAGACCTTTCTGTTAATGCAGTTTCTCTCTATGGCTTCATTCAGGAGAAATGGTTTGTTACTGCATTCTTTCTTGATGTCGAGAAAAATAAAATTATATTTGAAAAGTGAATAATTTCAGGTGTTTTGGGGAGGCTAGCTGTGTCAGAGCTATTGCAGCAGGGCAGAACTGAGATGCACTGAGGGATTGGGATCCTCAGCCTTATGCTGTTAGCATGCAGCTTCCAGACAGTCAAATTATTCCAGACATGCCCGCGATATCATCTATGCTTAAAAGACTGGAGATACTCAGGCAGCAATCAGATAGCTGAGCTGCAAGGAGAAATAATAGGTGAGTGCGGCTTAGAGCAGGGGCTTTGCCGGCTGTAAATTGAATTTATGATCTCATAGAAGATCCAGCTCTGCCCCCGTGTGCGGAGGTCTGGGAACAGCAGCTTGGCTGGAGCTCCTGCAGCCGTTCCGCATCCCCCGGGAGCGGCAGCGGAGCGCGGTTCGCGCCGATCCCTCCTCCGGCAGGGCTGGAGCGCCGATCCCCTTTGTTCTCCATCTCCCCCTGGCAGCAGCAGACCGGAGCAAGGGCAGTGATACCGCTGCTGGCGTGACAACGGATCTTGCGTGCACACATCCAGCCTCTTATTTAATAATAATAATAAAAAAACAAATCCCGATGTTGTTCTTTGTAGCCAGACGAAGCCTATGGCAAGTTTTAAACCAAAGCAGGGAGCATCAGTGAAGAATTTTTTAGGTTGTGGTAGGCTATGGACTTACTTGAGGTAGGAAGTCTCAAGACCAGAGGAAAAGCTTCCCAGGAAATTATTGCTGCTACGGGAAGAAATACTGCTGGATTAGAAATGGGTAGACTTTGCGGAGTTATTGGAAATTCACCTTAATACAAGAGGACCCATCATATGATGGCCAACATTTATCCCATTCACGTAGCCATAACCTTCCTGAATGTTTGCCCTCTAGAATTCTGAAATAGAAGGAAGAATTATATTTGTTTTATTTAAGCTTTTAGATGGATCTCCCATCTGTAGAAACTTTAAAATAATTCCAAAGTCACTTTACTGAGCCCTCTATCATTATATTTCTGAACATCAGAATCACAGGATGGTTTGGGTTGGAAGTGATCTCTGGAGATCATCCAGTCCAAACCCCCTGCCAAATCAGGGACACCAGGATCAGGTGACACAGGAACATAGCCAAGTGGGTTTGGAATGACTCCAGACAGGGAGACTCCGCCACCTCCCTGGGCAGCTGTTCCAGTGCTCTGCAACTCTCAATGGAAAGAAGTTTCTGCTCATGCTGAGGTGGAACTTGTGTTTTAGTTTATGGCTACTGCTCCTTGTCCTGTCACTGGGCACCACTGAGAAGAGTCTGGCACCTTCACACACATTCCAGAGGGGTTTGGGCAGGTGGGTTCACTTTGCCCTTCCCATTTGCAACAGACATTTCCCAATGCTCACTGTCATGAGAACTATTGTTTTTCACCGCTCTTAACACCTGCTTTCAGTCCATCTGCTTTCCTG
>WAAG01035393.1:0-13849 GCA_013390105.1 Tichodroma muraria | reverse complement strand
TGCGGCTCCGCCGCTGGCGCTGATGCTGACGCTTCTCTTGCTCCCGCAGAGAGCGGGGTCACCGGGAGGATGCTGCTGGACCTGCCGGCCTGCGCCCCCGAGCTCATCCGCGTCTGGTGAGCGCCGCTCGCGGGGAAAGGGGGGCCGAGGCCCTGGGGTTTCGGCGGGCGGGCCGTGCCCGCAGGCGGCGGCTGCACTCGCGCATGGCCCGGCTCAGCGCGGCTTTAGGCCGCGGTCGCTCCAAATGCCTCGAACCGAGCTGTGCGGGGGCGAACGCGAGGGAACGGGCTCGGTAGGGCTGATCGCGGACCCTCGAAGCACTTCCCGTTCCCTGCTGATCCCTGCACAACCACGGCGCGGACGCTCGCTGCCCAGATAACCATGAGAAGCAAAAAACTGATCCTCTAGAAAAGTTTTAATGAAAATCCCCTGGGTAGCACAGTGACTTTTGGAGTATTGCTGGGAACACAGGAGTGAACTCCAGGGGTTCTGACGAGAGTTTACTTTTCTGCCTGAAGTTGCTGCTGCTCCAACTCCAGGAATGACAGCGGCCCCGATGTTTGACAGAGCAGGAGGTGCTGCTCAGGAGAGGCCGAGTGTCACCCGTCTCCCTGGGAGAAATCCAGGGCATTGACAGGTCAGCCTTGCAGCAGCTGCTGGGACTTGACTCTCTGCCTGCAGGAGCGTGGGCTGCTGTGGAAAAAGAAGTTGTGTTGTGTGTCCTGGCAGGATAGGGGCCTCTGGGTGAAGGGCCGAATCCTTGCTGCCGTGAGCCCCCACCACCCTGAGCAGTCCAGAGCAGGCAGTCGGGCTGGTAGTAGTCACCTACAGAGTGTTGTGTCTGTGTTAGTGACAGTAGCCACTAACAGAGGGACCCTGGATGCTGTTCTAAAGTGTGTAAAGATTGTTCCCAGCAGTGAGGGCATGACTGGTCCCAACCCCTTAGTAATCTTTCTGGTGGTGAATGTTTTCTTGCTTTTCTGGAACCGCAGAGAGTATGAATCTGTCCTGCTATTCTGTGTGTTGGAAAGGCCCCATTACCTCTTCTCTGCCCCACTAGGAATCCTCTCTTGCTCCCCTCTACTGGGATGTGAGCCTGCTTGCTCACCACATACTTCCTGGTGGTTTTTAATCTTATGTTTTTTCTTTACTTCTTTGTTAACCTTGTTTATACTGTTTCCTTCAAATTTGCCTCAAAACCCACCTGCTGGCTCCACCTGTTTGCTGATGTTATGTTTGGTGGCCCTGAGGTAGGCTGGGGTGTGTAATCTGGCAGGTGCACACAAGTGCAGAGCTGTGCTTTCTGCTGGAGGTTCGAGCACTTTGGCGTTGGCTCCTTGGCTGAAAACTTGTCAGAGCTTACCATGTGCTGGGGGTGAAGGCTCTTTCGATGTTTTATTAATCATCAGCATGCAAATGGGAAGTGGGAAAGGGCAGGCGTCTGAGCATGAGTAATGGAAGAGAATAAAGAGCTGGTGTGATGCAGTGGGACAAGGCAGAAGTGCTGCGCTTTGGACAAGGTAAGACATATGCTGGAGTCATTAAGGTATTTTTGATTTCTCTTTTTGTGGAAAAGGGATTTAACTGCAGCTGTTTAAAATGTGCAGATAGAAATGCTGTGATGTTGTGGAAGGCAGCTGAAGGCTTTGTTTATTGCTGAAGTACCAGGTAATTGCCTGACTGGAATGACAAGCTGGTATCTAATTTTATTTAGGACTTGCCAGGAGGCTGGTTGCTTCTAGCAGGGAAGGAGCATCAGGTGTCCATCAGTCTGGGGAGTCAGAAACTGTCTGTCAGTGCTGAGCACAGGCAGCAGGATGGGGTAGCCTGGAGTCCTTCAGCGTGGTGATGGGGGCACAGGGCTGTGGAGAGCAGATGGTGATGGGTTTACAGGCTTGTGGGTTTTCTTTGTATAAGATATCGTTAACTTTGTATAAGTTTCCTTCTGTGAGATCTGACATCTTGTTTCTATTAAGCTGAAACTGTTGGGAGGTGGATGAGAAATTGCTCAAGCATTCTGCTTTTTGTAAACATCTCTACTTTGCACTAAGAACTATTCTTTTGCTGTCCACTGTGCACTGTCCTGCAGTAACTTGGATCATTTATCTGTGACAGGCCACTAATGAATTTGTGTCCTTAGTTCCATGGGTTCCTGGATGTTCAGAGGGGAGAGCTTGGGCCAGTGGTGCTTGGAGGCAGCACAGTGGGTTTCGCAGGTGTTCTCATGTTGCTAGCAGTGGATATTACATGTGGTGTGCGGTGTGCTGTGTACTGAACATGGATGATGAGTGGGGCTGTTTGGCTGACCTCTTGGGCACAGGAGAGGGATTTTCTGGTCCTCGTGACCTGTGGCATGAAGGAGGGTGTGGACAAAGTAGGGAGGGGAGTGGATGGGGAAGTGCCAGTTGTCACCATTTCCAAGCAGCCAGCAGTAATGCTGCTTTGGCTGTTGGAGCAAATCTGCCTGCAGAGCCCTGGAAAACTAGTTTCCTGTGTCAACAGGATTTGTCTTGCTTAGGGGGGTCTGACCTTATAGACTTCAGGTGAAAAACACCCTGCAGATGTTTTCTATCTAAGAAGGACGAAGAGCAGGGAAGGTGGGGCATTCAGGCAATTGGTCACACCAGGATCCAGCATGCAGGGTCTAACCTTTTCCTGATTCTCCTCCCCATCCCACCAGAGCAGTGAGCAGCTGTGTAGGACTGAGTTACCATCTGGGGTTAATCCACAACCATCCTTCTTAGTGCCCAGTGTGGGGCACAAAGGGTTGTGATTATGACAGATCTGAACCGAGTATATTAAAATATGAATAGTATGGTCAGCAGGACTAGGGAAGTGATTCTTCCCCTGTGCTGGTTGGGCCACTGGTTATGCCACACCTTGAGTGTTGTGTCCTGTTATGGGTCCCCCGATTTAGGAAGAATGTTGAGATGCTGGAGTGCGTCCAGTGAAGGACAACAAGACTTAGTGAAGGGTCTGGAACTCCAGCCTTGTGAGGAGTGGCTGAGGGAGCTGGGTTTGTTTAGCCTGGAGAGGAGGAGGCTCAGGGGAGACCTTACCACTCTCTACAGCTACCTGAAAGGAGGGTGCAGCTGGATCGGGGTTGGTCTCTTCTCTCAAGCAACAAGTGACAGGACAAGAGGACACAATTTTAAGATGCACCAGGGTGAGTTTAGGCAAGACATTAGGAAAAAATCCTTAACAGAAGGAGTGGTTGGAGATTGGCATTGGGCCGCCCAGGAGGGAGGTGGTTAAAAAAAGACTGGATATGTCACTTAGTGCCATGGTTTAGTTAATAAGGTGATGTTAGGTCATAGGTTGGAACTAATGATCTCAAAGGTCTTTTCCAGCCTGGTTAATTCTGTGATTGTCTTAGTTTGGAAGATAGGTATCTGTCAGGGAAAGCAGGAGCTCTTCTGGGAATGGAGAATGCAAAACCTCCCCCCTCCGAATTGTTACAGTCCTGAAATTGAAGGACTCTCAGGCAGGGATGTAAGGGGATAGGAATAACAGTTCTTCACTACTGCATGTAACAAGATAGACAAAATAACAACAATAACTATGGTGTTAACAACAAGAAAGAATCAGGGCGCAGTGAATCTTTCACCGCAGGCACTTTCCCCTTTGGTGCAGTGACCGACACAGGCACCCGGGGTGAGCAGAAAGCCCAGGGTGCTGCCCGAGATGTGTCAGGAGCTCGGTGGCCGCAGCTGGAGCTGTGGGAAGGTCCCGGCAGCAGCAGGGGGTGCGGGACACGGCCTGGGGAAACCAGAGCAGGAGCAAAGGAACAGCGGGCGCGGGCACCGCGGCAGCGCGGCTCCAGCAGAGCAGGGAGAGAGCAGGATCCGAATTCCCGGGCACACACGGACAGACGGTGCTGGGTCACTGCGAGCTGGGCTCCAGTGGGGCTGGTGAAATCTCTCTGCAGTGAAAGAAACCAACAGCCTCGCTGTTCCCTCCAAGAGAGAAGCTCTCTCAGAATTGAAGTCCCCCCAACGGACTCCACCCTCTCCCCTGTTTTTTTTGCCATTTCCTTTGTCTTTCCTGAGTACTCATAAGTACCCAGTAATTAGTTCCCTAGCAGTGTATGGGAGAAAATTCTGTAAGAAAGAAACTCAACCCCCAACAGTGATTCTATGTGAAAAATAAGTTGTTAAAAACATTCATTATATCAATTTAATAGTTAATGATCACAATGTTGATTTCTTTGCTCTTGGAGTTGTATCATGGAACACATGCTGATCTGGGCATCACCAAGGTTGCTTTTCATCTTAGAATTATGGAATGGCTTGGGTAGGAACAGGCCTTAAAGATCATCTCATTCAGATTCCTGCCATGGGCAGGGACACCTTCCACTATCCCAGGCTGTTCCAAGCCCCATCCAACCTGGCCTTGAAGATTTCCAGGGATGGGGTGGCCACAGCTTCTCTGGGCAACCTGTGCCAGGACCTCAGCACCCTCACAGGGAACAATTTTTTCCTAATACCCAGTCTGACCCTGCCCTCTGTCAATTTAGAACCACTACCCCTTGTCCTGACAGTATCTGCTCTTATAAGAAGTCCCTTTCCCTCCTTTTTATAGGTCCCCTTAAGGTATTGGATGGCTTCAATGAGGTGTCCCTGCAGACTTCCCTTGTCCAGGCTGAACAGCCCCAGTTCTCTCAGCCTGTCTGCATAGGAGAGGTGCTCCAGGACTGCCTTGCGACAGTCTGAGCAGCAGTTACAGCCCAAGAGCTCCCATTTAGGGAAAGCAATACCAAGTGTTTGAGAGAAACACTGTTCACCAACAGCTCAAACATCACATGCCTTTAATATTTTAGGGATTGTGAATTATTAAATGATTCAGATGAGATTAGGTAGTGCATCAAGCAGTACTTTTTCATAATAGTTAACACTTTATTGTCTTGTTTTCTGTTAAATTTTATGTTAAAAGGCTGATATCAAACTGGTCTTGGTGGTTAACTGCTGGAGAAGAAGTATTTTCTCGTGATAGTGTTTCCTGTCATAATGAGGCTGAAACCATTTAGCTCAAGGGCAAGGCTTGCAGACAGAGTTAGTAAAAGTAGGTGTGATAGAGCATATTATCTCTGTGTCTCCAGACTTGTCCTGCCTGTGCTCTTAGACTGCTGCGGCTACAGCAGAATATCCGCACTGAAAGTTTAGCTGTGTGTTGTGGAGGGGACCTTTAATAATTAAAAATGACAGCAAAATGTCTTTGCAAAATAGAAGAATCAGTCTCAACAAAATTAGATCATGTTTTAGACTGCATTGGTTTTGCTGTTGGAGTTGAAATTAATTTATGTAAAATTCAAGTTAATTTGACAAAATTAAACTTTTTATATAGAGTTCACTAACTGCAAGAAATTTTTATAAAAATCATTTGCAGTGACTCTGACATTTTAGTTTAAGGAAATTTTGCATCCTTAAAAAATGTCAGTTACTCAGATGCTTCATGTTGCCTTTCCTATAAGTTTAAAGGACTCCAGGTGTGGCTTACACAATTTTTTTCATTAGTTTCACGGTGGTTTTATTTCTCAGTTCTTTGTAAGTGGGAGAAGCACTTACACTGCTCTACAGACATGTTCTGTAGCTATTTGTTTCCTTCCTTCTATACTTGATTTTAGGAGGATAAATGCTTTCAATATTTTTCTGAAAAAATTGTATGTGCAGTCTTCTTCCATCAAGGAATATCAAAGTAATGTGAACTTGCATAAATAATTCCATATGTACTGCAAATTGTAAAGGGAAGTTCATTGCAGACTTTTCTCTCATTGTCTCTTTTTCCTTCCTAGCTGCCCAGCTGAGCGACTGGAAGTGCTGACGTGCTTGACACAGCTGCAACAGCAGCACATGGAGGTGATGAAGGTAACCCATGCTTATGGGGACACCATAGCCAGGTCCTGCCCCAAGCCCTGCACAGGGCTCTACTCCCCCTCTCTGCCTCCCCCCCTCTTGGCTAGGTGCTGCCAGCTGGTGCTTTTCCTTTGCACAGCAGCAAACTCTGGGCCCTTGGTAGTGATGGTCTGTGAAAAACCACATTAACTAGAAGAAATACTAGAATCATCATGTGGAAGCTTTCAGTGGACACCTGCAGATTGTGAGGAATTAAATGAGCAGAAGAGCTGGTTGGCATGTTTTGGAGAAGCTTCCCTTTCACATCCCTCTGTGTAGAGCCTCCCCTTGGTTTATTGTCTAGGTTTGAAAGACAGGTATCTGGTAAGGAAGGCAGGAGCCTCCCTTGGAATGGAAATTGTAAACCCCCTCCCTCCAAATTATTATAATTTTGAAATTAAGGGGCTCTCAGGCAAAGATATGAGAATAGAAATAATAGTTCTTTACTGGTATGTATAATAAAGCAAACAATAAACAACAACTACAGCATTAACAACAAAACAGAATCACAAATCCAGTAACAGCTTTCTCGGCTTCAGGCACTTTTCCCTTTAGTGTAGTTTTCCTCGGAAGGTCCAGTGGTGGTGTAGATGGTCTGGTCTTCCTTTGGGAATCCAGTGGAAAAAGGCTGCCATGGTGTTCCAATCTCAGATTATATCCAGGTAGGAATGCTTGGCTCCTCCCCCTGGATGGAGCATCTCCCAATGGGATGATGTAATTTTATCAGTCATGCAGTAAGACTCAATGGCCCATTAACAGAAGATAACTCCCCTGGAGTTATGAGGGATGGGTCATGGCAGAGATAAAGAACACTGTCCCACCTGGTTTTAACAGATGGTAATAAAATACATACTTTTGGTTGCGTCTTGCATTGCAACCTAAGACATTTATTTTATTAGTTTTTCCCCAGGTTAGTTAACAGACTCCTCCTCGCTTTCACTATTTCCTGTGTCCAGCTGTTTCTCCCAGTGGTGTGTGTTGGCTTAACTGGGGCCAGGGCTGTGCGCATTCTGTAGTAGTCTGCATATCTGCTAGAGCCCTCCCAGCTCAGTCACCAAGGGGAGAGAGCACAGGAAAACCTTATTTGCCTCAGTATTTTACCAAGATATGTGTTTGATGGAATGGTTTTGCCTGCAGTTTGTCAGCAAAGATTAGAGATTAAATGTGTTTACCTTCTCTACTGAGTCCCTGTAGTTACTGAGAAGTCTCCAAAAATATGTGCTTCTCAGGAAGGACTTCTTTCATATTTTAGTTATCTTGGGGGTTTGCATTTGTTTTAAGAAAAAAGAAACAATCATAGTTTCCACTCAGCAAAATTGCATTTGATTTTACTAGCATGAACAGTATCAGGCTAAACACTTCTATTGGTTATCTCAGACATGTGGTAACCTAAATCCTACTTTATCCTACTTTAATTGAAGTAGCAGATAATAAAGACAGCAGTTTTCACACATGTTAAGTTTTGGAATTGCACAGGTGGAGATTAACATTTTTAGGCATTTTAACTTTACTTCCCTTGTTATGTGAAATAGGCAATTTTATCTTTTTGGTGTCAAGCTTTAGTAGTTCTCCAAGATAAATTTGGTTGCGTAGAGAGGTTGAGGATTTTCCATGCCTGGAAGTGTTCAAGGTTAGATTGGACAGGGCTTGGAACAACCTGGTCTAGTGGAAGGTATCCCTGCCCATGATAGTATGTTGGAACAAGATGATCTTTAAGGTCCCTTCCAACCCAAGCCATCCTATGATTCTGTGATAGATCTTGATATAGAGTTGGCAGGATATGTCTGTTTTACAGAAGATGAACAGTCTCTTCCACCAAATACCTGACCATTCTAGATATCCTTTGCCTCGGTGCCTGTTTCCTTTCAAAGTCAAATTTTAAATGTAAATTTTTTTATTTTTGCTTCTGTAGGTTTTTAATGATCCTATTCATGGGCACATTGAATTACATCCCCTGCTTGTTCGGATCATCGACACCCCTCAATTCCAGCGTCTCCGGTACATCAAGCAGCTGGGTGGCACATACTTTGTTTTTCCAGGGGCCTCTCACAACCGCTTTGAACACTCCATAGGGTAAGGTGGTGGTTGTGGCACACGCATCTCTAGCATCTGCATATCCCTGAGTTTGGTTCCACTGCTGTGGAGTGCCAGCTAAGGGGCATCACTGTCTGAGCGTTGGTGAAAACTGCTGGGGGACATTTCTGTTCTCAAATGTTCCTGGATATCCTGTGTGATTGTGGGCTGTTCCCTTGAACTTCTTTTAATAAAGACAGATAAACAAACCTACAAGATGGATCAATGTTAGATTTCCTTCCCCACCCTTTATTATTCTAAGAATAATGTTAGCTAAAAACTGTAAGTGCTTTATATTCCCCCAGTCAAAATACAAGTTTTAAAACATAAACTTAGGAAGTGTACTGAGGCTACTCTTACGATCTGCTAGACAGTTGTAGTCCCCACACATCATCCAGCACAGCCAGAATCCATTTGATCTGGAATGTTTGCTTTTGTAGGTAGATGTGTGTCATGCAATCAACAACAGGTCATCAGTCTGATAGCTGTAATTCCGTTAAGCAGAAATATGATGGATACAAGGATTCGTAGGGTGTTGCTAGGTCGTTCACACTCCTCAGGGAAGCTGATGAATACAAATTTGAGCTTGTTTTAAGGGTAGATCTCAAGGGGCAGTGAAATTAAGCTAGTAAGTGTTTTTTATTTAGGTGATCAGGCCAGCCTAAAGTTGCTTTTGTTGCTGAAATATTGTGGAGTAAATCTGGTGTACTTATAACAAGATTCAAATGGCTGTTTGCAAAAGGGTCAGATGAATGAGGCAGCCTGGATTGATTGCATCTGGTAAACCAAAAAGACAGAAATGTGGTTGAATATAAACAAAGTTTTCACAACAGAAGTCTGAAAACTCCAGTTGTATCAGCAACTTTTCTTTTGAACAGTTCCATTGATTTATCAGGTTAAATTTAGGACAGTTGTTCTCCACTTGTATATAATTTCAAAGATTTCTAGTATTACAAAGAGAAAAAGTGAACTTTGTGTGCTTATTGGTCTAGTAAAAAACCCTAAACCAGTGAAATTTGGACTAATGAAACATACTGCCTCATCATAGAAAGCCTTGCTTTAAGCTGTTCTGAAAGGGGAACTGTTGAGGCAAGTGGAAAAACAGGTTTGTGCAGAGGTTATAAACAGTTTATGGGAGTATGTGCCATGTATTTGCTCCTGATGGTTTTGTGTCATGAGAACAGAGGGTTTCATTGAATTAAATCAAATCTAAAATGAATGAGAAGAAGAGAAATAATTGTCATGAGCTATTATTAAAGCAGCAGTTTGAAAAAAAGTACCACGTGCTTTGGTGACTCTTGTGGACCTTTGCTGTTTGCCCTGACTGGAATTCAAGGATTCAGTGTAAGCTGAGGTGCTTCAAGATTCTCACTGTCAGTGGTGCACTGCTGTTCCCTTACACAGCTACTGTGGGGTTGTGTGTTATGAAATACTACAGGATGCTGTAGAGTCTCTGTGTTTTGGGCATGGTATCCCATGCTTTTTTGCTTTCAGAGGACTAAAACTCTACTACAGGAAGCAGTTTGTGATTCTCTCACAGGTCAGGGTGTGGGTATTCCTTGCATGCTGCCGCAGACAAGGGCTGTGACTTAATGGAGCAAAACTGAAAAGGTGAACTTCTCTTTTTCTGTTCATCCTAAACCAGTGCTATATTTTTTTTTTTTCCTCTTGCAACAGGGTTGGCTACCTTGCTGGATGTCTGGTTCGTACACTGAAGGAGAGACAACCAGAACTGGATATAACCCAGCGAGACATCCTCTGTGTAGAAATTGCTGGGCTTTGTCACGATTTGGGTAAGGAACCTGAGATGGATTGTTGCTCTTGGAAAGCTAACCATGATGAAAGGCTGGCTGTGGGGTCAGAACACGTGAGATGTTTTGGGCTGCTCAGTGCATGACCATATTCCAAGAGAGGTTTTATATGTTCTGTTTGGTCTGGAGTGCATCTGTGGAGACAGTTCCACTTGAATCTGTAGCCACTCTTAGCTAGTGTTTGGTCCTGTTTCCAAATGGTGCCTAATTAGAGTTCTGTGCTCAGTACCTGAAGTGTCCACTTCCTTCTGTGATTTCTCCAGGTCTCTTAAAACATTTCAGAATGAAAAGTAGTGTTCCTTTCAAAAATTGTAACATTTATTTCATAACTACTTATTTTCTTCAGAGCTGACACAGAGTAATTAATATTCTCAGTGTTGCTGCAGTACTTACCTGTGGTATAGGTGCTGGAACTGGCTGTTAAGTGCAGTAGTACTTAAAGTATTTTAGGAAAGCGTACGTGGTATACCGAGTCTTCCTCATAGATCATGAATAACGAATTATCTGGATGGTTGCACTCAGAGAGTTGTGGTTACAGGCTCGATGTCCAGATGGAGCCCAGTGATGACTGACCCATGTAGGGACTGGTGCTGTTGGATATCTCTGTCAGTGATGGAGACAGTGGGATAGATGCACCCTTGGGCAGTTTACCAACAACGGCAAGCTGTGTGGTGGGGTCAGATACTGGAGGGAAGGGATGGGACATCCAGAGGGACCTGGACAGGCTGGAGAGTGGATTGAGGGCAGCCCACAGAAGAACTTGGGGGCATTGGTGGGTAAAAGGCTGGACAGAACCAGAGGCAGCCCAGAACCCTCCATGTGCTGGGCTGATTCCCAGCAAGGGCAGAGGTGAAGGGGGGGATTCTGCCCCTCTGTCCTTGCTCAGGTGAGACCCCACCTGCAGAGCTGCCACCAGCCCTGGGTCCCAAAATGAGGATGGGGTACTGTCGGAGTGAGGCCTTGGAGATTGTCTTAGTTTGAAAGACAGGTGTCTTCTAGGGAAGGTAGGAGCCTCTCTTGGAATGGAGAATGGAAACCCCCTCCCTCCAAATTGTTATAATTTTGATATTAAGGGGCTTTTGATATTAAGGCAAAGATATGAGAATAGGAATAACAGTTCTTTACTAGTGTGTATAACAAGGCAAACGGAACAACAATAACTATGGCATTAACAATAAACAGAACCAGGGACCCGGTCGCAGTTTTCTCCGCCACTGGCACTTTCCCCTTTGGTGCAGTGACCGTCACAGGCAGCCGGAGCGAGCAAAAGTCCCAGGGTGCTGGACGAGATGTATCAAAGCTCGGCGGCCGTAGCTAGAGCTGTCGAAACGTCCCGGCAAGGCAGGAGGTGCAGGACACGGCATGGAGAAACCCAGAGCAAAAGCAAAGGAACAGCGGGCGCGGGGCCAGCAGCGGCCTGGCTCCCAGCAAGGCAGGGAGAGACGAGGTTCAGAATTCCCGGGGTACACGAACAGATGGTAATACGTCCCTCAGGGCTGAGCTCCAGCAGTGCTGGTGAATTCTCCCTGCGCTAAGCAACAGCCTGGCTGTCCCCTCGGATGCCGAAAATCGAGAGGGCAGCTGGCTCAGCCCATCCTTTACCTGCCTCTATTCTCGAGGTGTCACTGTCCCTCCAAAATAAAACTCCCCGAGAGAAAAGTGTAGCTAGATGTCACGCTCTTCTCCCAACTTCAGCTACTTCCTTGTCTTTCTTAAGTACCCATAAGTATCCAGTAGTTAGTTTCCTAGCAACTTCTGGGAAAAAATTCTATAAGAAAAAAACCCAACCCTGAACAGAGATGCACCAAGAGCTTGAGCCCCTCTGCTCTGGAGCTGGGCTGGGAGGCATTGAGCCTGGAAGAGAGAAGGCTCCAGAGAGGCCTTAGACACATAAGAGGGGTTCCAGGAGAGCTCAGAGGGACTTTAGACTAGGGCTTGGAGTGACAGGACAAGGAGGAATGGCTTCCCACTGGCAGAAGGCAGGATTAGGTGAGATATTGGGAAGGAATTCTTGGCTGTGAGGGTGGAGAGACCCTGGCACAGATTGCCCAGAGAAGCTGTGCCCCACCTCTGGAAGTGTCCAAGGCCAGGTTGGATGGGGCTTGGAGCAGCCTGGAATAGTGGAAGGTGTCCCTACCCATGGCAAGGGTCTGAATGAGATCATCTTTAAGGCCTGTTCCAACCCAAACCAGTCTAAGACTCTGTGATATGTCAAGAAGAGTCAAATACAGGAGAATTCAGATTCTAAGCTTGCTCAAGAAATTTTTGCTGACAACTGTGTCTCAGACTAAACCTGGGTAATCTTTATATTTAAGGTCATGGGCCATTTTCACATATGTTTGATGGAAGATTTATTCCACTCACTCGTCCAGATTTGAAGTGGAAGGTAGGCTTTTCACTATTAAAATAAAAATTCAAACCTGAATTTTTAGAGGCAGAATAATTAATCTTTAAGGAGTTCCTTAAAGTGCTTGTGAAGCTATAGTGGTCATCTGGCCTTACCTTATTGCATCATTCTGATGGCTTAATTGAAAACCAGAATGTTGTTTCCTAATCTTGTGATAATATCCTTTTTAGGGCTGCACTGATCATTTTTGGCCAGCATTGTGCCTTAAAATGCATATTGAGAGCTTTCTGCAGAATATATTTTACATTTGCAAAATACCAACTGGCAGCTTCCTTTCCAGTATGATGTTTTAGTCCAAGGCCAAGATATTCAATAGTGTTTAGAATTCAAACTCTCCAAGATTTTGAACGGACTTTCAACAGTTGTTTGCTGTGAATGAAGTGCAACATAGTCCTTTCAGGCCTCTCTCTGCTTGTAATTTCTTAGCAAAATCAGCTGAGTAAACTGGTTAATCTTTTACACAGCAAAATTGATTATTTTGTCCTTTAGCATTGTAACTGCCTTGCTGCTGTTTGTCATCACACAGAATTAACAGCTCTCTGCTGAAGAGTGTGTTTCTGGACTCTGTAGACCAAGTGATTTCCTGTTCTGTTTTATGCAAAATGACTAGGAGAGTACCCAGGTGCTGCACTTCACACCAGCCTGCCCATGTGTCCTGCTAGGCAGTGCTGATGACTTGGAGTAAAGCTGTGACAGTGCAGGAAAGATGCTTAAACTATGTAATACAATATTTGGATGGTTTTTTTCACAGCATGAAACTGCTTCTGTTCAAATGTTTGAGCACTTGATCACTTCCAATAAACTAGAAGAAGTCATGAAGTTGTATGGTCTTGTCCTGGAAGAAGATATGTTGTTCATCAAGGAACAAATAGGAGGGCCTATAGATGAAATTGCCTGTGGGAAATTGGTGAGTCAGTGTGCTGCTCCTATGGTTATCCCAACGAATGTCTTTATTTTGCTGAAAGAGCTTATAATTTTGGCTTCTGCTATATGTTACTTCTAGCTCCATGAAGTTCCAGGAATCTTGTCACAATTGATGATTGAGAAGTATTGTGTTTATTTCTTACAGTGCTGGCAGATGTGTTAATGTGCTTACAGCTCCCTGAGAATTCTTACCCAAAAGCCTCCAGATCACAGGAAAGCTGTAGAAAGTTACTTGTATTTAGGGAACTAACTGGTGAGTGGGATCTACTCAAGGGTACTGAAGGAGTTGGAAGAAATGCTCACCAAGGTATTTTCCATCATTTACCTGCAGTCCTGGGTGGTCCCAGTTGACGGGAAATCAGCAAATGTGACTCCATGTGCAAGGGTCAGAAGGATGATCCAGGGAGCTACAGGGCTGTCAGCCTGACCTCGGTGCTTGGGAAAGTCATGGAGCAGATCATCCTGAGTGCCATCATGCAGCGCACCTACAGGACAACCAGGGAGTCAGGCCCAGCCAGCCTGGGTTTAGGAAATGCAGGTCATGCTCAACTGAAGGGCGGGAAGGCTCTACAGAGGGATCTGAACAGGTTGGATCAATGTCCCCAGGCCAATTGTGTGAGCTTTCGCAATGCCAGGGTCCTGCTACAGGCTGGGCAGGGCAGCTGGAAAGTGGCTAGGGAGAAAAGAGGTGCTGTTTGGTTGGCAGTGGCTGAAAATGAGCCAGATGTGCCCAGATGGGCAAG
>WAAG01035386.1:0-15323 GCA_013390105.1 Tichodroma muraria | reverse complement strand
TAAAGAACAAGAACACTAATCTCACTCTAGCCATCTTCCAGCAAGTGCAGGGGCTCCACCTCAAGCTCCTCCCCACAACAGAACTGCTGCACATTTTACTGACAGATACATGTGCAGAAAGAACAGCTTCAATTTGATCTTCTCTCAAGAACTTGACCCAAATCTCATTGAAGTTGAAAAAGCTATGCCTGCCTCTGCCACTTGCATTGTCATAGACAACCTGTTGTTCTATCATCATTAAAATGACAAAATNCACTGCTTATCCTAAAGAAAAGCAAAGCATTTACACAATGATGTATAAGTTATCGAGTCACACACATGACGAGAGGATGCTGCTCTTTACCAGAGCCCTGCTGTAGATGACAGGAAGAGGCAACATTTTACTGTAGGCAGAACAATTAAGGTATACAGATGACAGTCTGGAAATTAAGATACCACGCTAAAATTAATTTCTTGTACTACAAAAGCTGTAAAGACCACAAATAGAATTACAAAAAGAATCTAGTGTTCAGTTGTATATATCTTATATTAATACTTGGATTACACGACAATAACCCTCTAATTTGCTTAGTGGAATATGCCAATAACTGTAGAAAAGCTTTTTTTTCAGTATTCTTTGTAGAGTTATGGAAAGCTATAATAATATCTTTTCCCTTATTACAAAAGAATGTTTAATATGTAACTTATTTTTACAATTTTTTTATTCCACAAGGAGCCTTATCTTTCCTCTCAGAAAACACAGATGGCTGCCAGCCATCATGAACATCAGGCATGATGCAGTTTCAGCTCACCTAAGAGCTTCTCAAGAGTAAAACTCAGGACTATTCTGGTGACATCATTTGGCCAATAGCTGGCAGTATTTCAGTGGGTATGGGTGTGGTACCCCCAGCTCCTTCTGCGGGTATCTCCTGACTGACGGCAGTAGGTAACTTGTCCAGTAATAATGTAGAAATGATTGTCCAGTAGGTAACTGGACAATAGCAGCGCTCTGATGGAGCTGCACATGTATAACCTACACTGTCTCCTCTTGCATACACAGAATGGAAGTAAATAAGAGGAACACAGATTGGCTGAGAAACAATGATGTTTCTTACAGACATATGAGCTATTTCACATAACCTTCTGTATTTCCGTGGAGGAACCCAGTGCACTTGATAGGGACACGGCAACAAGCAAGGGGAGATAATGACCCAGCCTGCACATTAGGTTGGCATGGGAAGAACACACTGGGTGAAAGAGGTGAGCAGGCACAGGCGCATTAAGGCACGCAGGTATCTGTATCAATAAGGGGTTTGAAATCAGATTAATTTCTACACAATTAACAAGGCTGTTGAAAGATCTGCTTTACAGCTGCCGCCGATGCCAGGAGATGATGACAACTGAGGAAATGAAAATCAAAGGAGGAAACAATTACAACAATACTCGCTGAAACTATTTAGAGTTCTCTTAATAAGTCCGCGAAACAAGTAATTGAAAGAATATATTTTATTGCTGATTAAGATAATGCTTAATTTAGGTCCTGTTTTTAAAAAGCGCTCAAATTAACAAATCAGGTCTTTCATCTGAGTGCAAGTGAGAGCTCAGTACATTCTCCTCATTTCACACAGTCTGGAGATTCAGAGAGTGTGCTCTGGTAGAGAACAAAGATGAGAAAGAGGTAGGAGACATTTAGGGAGAGGAGCCAGCTGGAAAGAGTAAGGTGCCAAAATACTATTATATATAAGGTAGCAACTTTTATTCATTCAAATCTAGCAGCACAACAGTAACTACACCTTGCTTTTCTACACATTAAGTTACATTAGCATTCTCCCATTATCCAACCATCACACAAGTGGTAATGCTAAACCTTAAGCCTGACATCTAAACTTGTGGAATAAGGCATGACTTTAATAAAATTAAATGCTTTATAAGCAGAAACACTGCTAGCTTCTTCTTTAAACAGCAACAACAAAATCCATATATCATGACACATCTCTAGATATTGATTGAGAGATAAGGAAAAACAAAAGTTAGAAAAATAAGTTTGCTGTGACTGTTATTTCTTTGAAACTAAGTGGAGTAGCTCAGTTATTTGCCAGATTGTAAGAAGAACAGGAGCCACTGCAAGTTTTTTCTTAAATTTCAAATTCTACATCAGTATCTTTCTCTTATTTTTCTAAAGGATGAAATAAAATAAAAGCTGTAATGTAAAGAGGACTTTCAGGTTTGATAAAGAAAGGTAGGACTAATAAAAAAAGATGAGTACGGGCTTTTAAACACTATGTTATAACCTGATAGTGTTTTGAAAAACTCAGACATATAAAAGTTAATCATAAAAATACTGGCAAACTTGCCTTTGAAGGGGAAGGCAGCAAAAAATTACAGAACATCAGAGCTCAGAGGGAAAGGTAGAAAAAAGCTGGAAGAGGGTTAAAATGACAAAGATTAAGAAGGTGCATGACAACCACTCTCAAAACCCTGATCTGCGCTAACAAAACCATATCCTATGCTTTTGATGAGACACTCACAAATGATTTAGCAAGAGGTGCTTTTGAATTATACCAGTACTTTTTTGGCAATAAAATGTCTTTTTTTGAGTTTTCATTTGTATCTGCCCTAAGCTGAAAACATCTTTGATAGAAAATAATAACCAGGTTTAAAGTATTTTTTAAAGCAAAATTTCCCTAAAAGGGAACTTATTGCAAATTTTAGCAAAAATTGATTAAAATAAAATTAAGAATCCAGGAATCAATCAAATAAAGCAATCAAATATAATGCAAAAGAGGCTCCAGATTTCAAGGCATTTAAATCAAGACAGCAAGACATGGATTTCAAGGAACTATGAAGTTTATGAAGGCAAAAGTTCTACATTTACCTTCTACTAAAACTAGGTGACTTCTCTGCTTTTGTGTGTGTGTGTGTGTTTTAAAGTAGCTTCTTTAGAATAAAAAAATACCTATCTTAAGCTGCCAGCTAATTAAAGTTCAGACTATCTTTGCTATAAGCTTCAGTCGATTTACAGTTAATTGCTCTAAGGTCTGTCCTCCAGTGTCAGCTGAGATACTCCAAAGCCTGAGCTCCCATTGTGCTCTGGGAAATTGCATGATCCACAGAAGTCACTTTGCACCCTACAAAAGTGTAAAACTTACCCTTCCCAGGGAGAACAAAGTGATGACTTTGCTGGTTATTGTCAGAAATGAACCCAAAACAACCCAACTTCTGCATGGTGAGAAGGAAGAGTGGGGAATCTTGCGGGATCTTCGACAACCAAACCCGATGGCAGCCCCACTGCAGTCCCAGTTCACATCATCACTGAACACAGTGCCATGATTTCCAAGGAAAACAGCATGGTTTTGCTATATTTTACATCAACACCACCAAATTCCTAATCCAAAACTCTGTGGCATTAACAGCAAAGCTCCCATTTCTCTATGTCATCCTTAATTTGGCACAAAACTGTTACTTGGTAGTTTACTGTCTTCAAGAAATACCTTTTGCCGTGAAGAAAATACACATCTGAGTAATATTCAGGTCCCACATCTGAAGCTAAACATTCACATACAGCAAAGTGTTTCAGTTTTCCATCTGCCAGGTATCCAAGAAAGAGGCAGGCATGTGATACACTCATTCCTACACTTCAACATCTACCAAGAAAAATGTCTTTTAAGTTATTAAGAATATTGCTGCATCCCACTCACTTTCTGGTATCCTGAATCCTTTTCCACTATTTCAAAAGACTGTTAAGTTTGAAATTCCAATTCAAGTTGAAAACAACTCAAATCAAATGAATAGGGACTAGCTCTGACTGAAACCAGAGAAAAGAATTCACTGGACTTAACAAAGACTTCAATTAATAGAGGATATAGGAATTTCAGGATGAGTGAAAAAAGACATAAGACAGCCAAACATACCCTAACCATAAACTTAAACTGGTAGCTTTTCAAGACATTACCTATTTGGGTAATTTCTGGGAATGAAATCATCCTCAGCACCTCTAAAGGTCAAAGCACCATCAAGACACAAATAGCACATTCAAGGGCAAAAAACGCCTGACAGGAATCGACCTTCACACAAATGCTTATGACTGGTGGTTCTCTGCCTCCTCCACCACAGCTGCCAGCAGCACCAGTCTGGGACCTCTCTGTGCCCCAAGACTGACACAGCCCCACAATGTGCAAGGACTTTGAGTCCAAATACACCAGGGGCCACCAGCCATGCCCAAAATGTCCTTTAGCTGGTGCAGGACACAGCTGGAATGTGAGAAGTAATATTTGTATAGCTTTATACACACACAACCCAATTTGGATACAAGGCACAGAGAGTGTGCCACCTCCTCCATTTTCTTCAGCGTTCTGCTCCAGTTGACCCTAAGATGGGTCTTTATCCACTTCACAAAAAACCTGCACTGAGCAGTTTTAGAGGGCCCACAGAAATGAGTCGGTTTTGACTCCGGCTTGCTAGTTTTAAATTGGTTTTGACCACTTTGCACAGTTTTCTGCCATCAGCATGGCCCACCCTGCCACAGAGACAAGCAAGATGCAACCACCAGGCCGAACAAAGAAATCACGGTAACTCCTGCTCATTACATTGCAAGAAGGGTTGCCCCAGGAAAGAAACTGTGAGCCATGGAATGGCTCATTGGCTGTATACCAAAGATGTTGGTATACACCAATGCTTCTGGTGGGTCAACACTATCAAGTAAAATAATTAGCAGCAAGATACTGGATCTTCCACCTCTCGGGGAGCAGTGCAGTTGTGCATGCTGCTCTCCCCAGAGAGGTTGCAACCATCAGACACAAAGCAATTAGGAGCCAAAGGAAAAGGAAAAAAGAAAAAGATGTGGAGGATTTCTTTCAAAAAATTTGTACAGCATAATTGTTTTATTAATTGTGAAACGAGAAGACATATTAAGCACCGTGTGGCCTGGGAGTGAGAAATTCAAGAGTATCTTCTGTATTTAGGGAGATAAAGAGGAGATGACTGCGGTGTGAAATCAGGAGGAATAAGAAACTGGCTTCCCCTTTTAAGAACAGCATCAATTAAACCCAGGGGAGGCGGGTGCAGTTTACTAGTTAATTAGTCCAGGGATGTGGTCCTTTCATGTGTAATTCAGAACAGGAACACCTGGTGTGCGGCACTTCAAAGCACGGGGGAGGAAAAAAGCCAAACAATGCAGGATAGGTCACAAAAGAAAGCAACAGCACAAGAACAAAAACTGTTTATATCTGACCTTCACCCTGCTGTAAATAAAGCAAGACGGTAGGGCCCCCTCCTTCCCGCCCGGGGAGAACAAACAGCTCTGGGCGCACAGGGGGAGTCACAAAAAAAGAGAAGGAGAGGGGAAGAGAGAGACATGGTGGTAACTAATTGTTTTACAACCTAATTAAAAGGAAAACAGACAGCACGATTTAGATAGGGGTATAATGATTTTAATCACGTTCTGATATGCAGAACCAGAAAAGACAGAGAAGGGAAACGCGATCCAGGCAGCAGCAGGAGGCTGGAAAAAATGCTACCTATGGGCAGGAAAACGCAGCGTCCTTTTGGGGCACCAAAATCCTAACTGGGCCTGGATCTCAAGGATTGTGACTGGATAAGAATTTGGTTCAAGATAAAAAGCTACAGACTAGGAAGGAGTCATGATGATTCATGGTCCTGTGCAGATGTACAGACCCGCTCCTCCCAACCCAGACTGAATTTCAGCATGTTCCAAAGTTTCTCCATCCCCTCCCATGCCTGCTATTGCACAGAGAAGCTTTTCAGTAGCATGCCTGAATCATGTTGAAACTGGAAGCAGATGCACTGTGATAAAACTTTTACAGTGCCTTATCTCATCAAACACAATACTACTCATTAAACTGAAGTAAGTGTTATTTCTGTCTTACAGAAGGAAAACCAATAGGGAGATTAATTTAGCAGCCAGAAGTGACAGAGCAATCAGTAGTAATGATCAGTCATTGACTTCTCAACTTCTTCAGTGACTTTGCTACTCAGTCAGCAAAGCTCACCAGAAGATGGCCAAATCTTGTAATATGAACTATATTTTATTGGATATTGTTAGCATAACAATAGCATAACAATTGTTACAGGAAAACCTCTGAAGAGCACAAGCATGTGTATGGTGATATAAGAACCTCAGGGAAGTCTGGCAACTTCAAAAAAATTTGAAAAAATAATTAAAAATTTTAAAATACCCCAATTTCTGAATGTAGATTTGAACCAGATCCCTTTACTTTATTGGTGATGATTTCACTCACTCATCACTAAGCTTGATCTATCACAGTAAAGAAAGATGTTGCTATTTTCAAACACTGGACTGCAATTTAAGAAACATGATTTAGTCTTTAATCTGCTGCTATCTTTCTTAGAATCCTAGAGTAATTAAGCTGAGTCTCATTTTGCCATCTGTAAAAGAAAAGTGGTGTGAAGAAACTGGGTTTATGGAAAATGCCCCACAGAAGGGAGGCATTATTACAGATAAAGCTAACTTATGTTTAAATAGCCGTTTTTATGTTTCAGGAATCAGTTATGAAAACCCCATGTCTTGTCCTAAAGCACCGTCTGTTCCCCAAATAATTTTTAAAAATTACAAAAAAATGGCATAATCAGGACTGTTTGCAAAACTCCAATGTATGATATAGAATTCTGGCCAGCACAACAAATAATACTTGATAACTTTCAGGACATAACACACAGAACAGCAATGTTAGTATCAGCAACAGCATAAACACCCAGTGTGACTGATAGTTTGGGAAACTATGGGAACAAAATCAAAACAAACCCTCTTCTTCTCCCTTCTTTTCCTTAAGAAATAACATGGAATAGATTTTTTTTCTTTTTCATTAGTAGAAAATAGGTATATTGAGCAGCATGCATGAAAACACATTTCAGAATGGGCTTGGTGATAGTTGGGAATAAAAAAAAAATTAAGCCTGTTTGGTGACTTGTCTTTGCTTTTCTATCATTTATACTCAGGTTGGAGGTCACAAATGTGGGAGTATTTTCTAGAATGAGCTTTCCAAAACAGCCTGAAGAACTCTCAAAGTACTCCTCTTCACCTATGTTCAGATGGGAAGGGCAAGCCCCCTTATTTAAAAAAAAAAAGTATGCAATTTAATGAGCAGTGAGCTCTCCAGAAGCTGCATTTGTCTTACTAAAATGTGGCCATCATACAAGTTGCCATATAATGGCAGTTCAGTGCTGAAATATGTGTTGGGATATTTTGGGTTTGGGTTTTTCGTTTTGTGTTGTTTTGGAAAGGGAGGGGGATTGCAACAAAACATCCAGCACAAATCTCATGAGAGTAATGGTAATAAGGTGACCTAAACGTCCAGTCAACAAGCTTTGATTAGATGAAGCCATTTAACAACGAGTAGATCTCTCCAAAATATATCCATGCATAGCTCATGCGCACTGCAAAATCAAAACCAGCACAAAATGGATTTTCTTGTATCTTTCACCAGTTCATCTCAAAATCACTCCCACTCTGCTATACCTAGGACATGACTAACATCATCTATGCATGCCAGCCAGTGGGATGGCACAGCAAAGCTCTGTGGGCTCCCAAGTTCTCCCAGCAAACAAAGGCTGGATGCATTTCTAAGAATGAGGAATTACTTAAGAATTACCTAAGAGGGGAATAGGTAAAAGTAGGTGGAAAGCAGTTGGTCAGGTCCAAGTTAAATGTGGACAAAAAAATTAAAAGCAGTTTTGCAATCTCATAGCTCACAGACACCCTTGGCTAATCGGTGTGAACCAAGCAAAATCACTATTAGGTACATAAGACTGTAGACCAATATTTAATTCCAAAGAGGAGTATGAAAGGAAGTAGGAAATAAAAGACAAGGGCAAAGAAAACTGAAAGGAATAACCCCAGGTTACAGGACATTGCAAAGACTGAAGTTCTCACCAGTCTTGGACCTCTCTAGGTGATTCTAGGTTAGGTAAGAAGTCAATCAGCTACAGAAATGCTCACATATATCATTATATCCAGCTGTTCAGATAGAACTACCGCATTTATAGCATTTATTTGGCTTTGGCTGGGGGATTTTTATGATTTTCTGTTTTCAATTTGTAATTACAAGACTGTTATTAAGTCTTGCTAAATAAGCCCAGGCTTTGCCTTACCATTAAATTTGTCTTCTGTTGTGGTTCAAAATGAACTGGAGGCGAACTGACAAACCCTTGGTACTCTTGTCTTCCTGAATGCAGTGGCTCAGTATGGCACAAGAAGACCATGTTCTTAGAAATAGAGGTTTGAGCAGTATTTCCTTAAAAGCAGCAAAGAGTGTCTAAGAGGGCTTAAGAGGGCCAGATGACAGCAGTTAGGAGAGGTTTCTTCAGAGTAGGAATAAACTGCAGCCTTTCCTGGAAGGAACGAAAAATGAAGAGCTGAAGGCACATCCCAAGAGTTGCATGTGTTCTTGCCAAGGAGTGCTTCTCATACCAACATAGATTTTTTTGGAGGTTAATTATTATTCATGTAAAAGAGAAACTCTTCATGCAATGCTTGACTCACTGCAATGAAAAATAAAACCACCACTGGTTTGAAAAAATGAAGAAAAATTGAGGTGACAATTTTACAGGGAGACATCAACTTTTTCTGTGGTCTGTGGTTCCTCAATGAGGATCCATCTGACTCCTACATTACTAAAACTCCCCAGGGAGTTAAAAGGTAGCAGACCATTCTGTGTATGATTCACCTGGGCTGCTTTAGAATCCAATGGTGATTGGATGAACTTCCAAACTGCCTGCTCTCCCCATTGATTAATGGGGAGTCCCAACAGCCAAGCTGAAGTTCATGCTGCTGAGTCTGGCTGAAAGGCTCCCTGACTGCAGGCCAGGCCAGGCCACGGTGTACGGCCAAGGCAGCTCTCCCACGATCACAGGCGACCCCGGCAAGGAGATGAGCAACTCCCTAAGGATGCAGCCCAAGCATGCTCTTGTTCTGCCAGCTGGGCACTGTTTGCTCCATTACTATTGCTAACTTCAAGATCTGTTAAATAAACCCACTATGCAGCAGGTCTAAGCGAAGTGAGTGATGCCCCGAGTTTGGGATCTCAGCATGAATCCCAGTGAATTTGATTAACATCAGTCCCTCTTACAAGGATATGACCTTGTACAAGAGCTTCCTGGACACACTCACACACACAGTGCCCAAAGCCCCTAAAGACATTTGTTTGGATGAAACCAGCAGCATTGCCCAGTCTCCTCCAGCAATTTCCAGGTCCCAGCTGAGCTCTGCTGGGCTGCAGCAGCTCTTCACCCTCCTGCAGAGCTGCTGGTGTTTTACCAGGCCAAGAGGTCCAGTGGACACAGAGCGACTCCCAAGGCCTTAGAAGTTGAGTTATTTTTTGGTTCAAGGTAAATGCTTTCAAACCCCAAGAAGTTGTGAACTCACAGGTTTGTGCACTACCTTCAGCAATAGCCCAGACTGCAACCATGACATAAATCAAAGCTAGCATGCTACGGTTTGGACAAATTTATATTTCTAAACCATGGTATCTTCCTATACGAAGCATTCACAGCAACACAACCTCTTCAGTGTCTTACAGGAAGGAGTAGCACCTTCTAAACCATTAGCACCCTTCTAGCTAGCACAACTATGATAAATCACTGGGAATGAAAGTATGCACAGGGTTTTTTAATTTGTGGCACTTCTGTTTCCTTTAATGTGTACCTGATAAAATGTTTTCTAAGCATTGCCTTTAGTATGTGTTTATCCCAAAGGGACCATTCCAGGAGGACAAAAAAACTGCAGCACCCACTACCGCCAGGTTTGCCTTCAAAGCCATGAATGCACACTTCATTCACTTGAATAAATTTCCTTTTTATCTAATACATCCAGTGATGCTTCAGGCTTGTTCTTCACAGACATGTCCTACCTTTCAGCAGAAACTCTGAGACAGAAGTTAAGCTAGCCAAGAACAAAGTTACCCTCATGAAAATATTTGTCTGGAAAGCTCATGCTTCAACAAGAAGAGTATTTTATTTTTAAATATTCTTACTGTTAAAGACAACTCAACTTTTTGGGGAGCCAGTCCCTTGAGGTTGAGAGGTGCTAAGTGCCTTCAACTCTCAAGAAAGAAAAGGACGCACTTAAACAGGAGAGCTCTGCTTGTGCATCTGAAACGAACACTTTTCTTCCACCTGTGTCTTCATTAAAGGGGAAAAAATTGTGAGGTCAAAGAGTACAAAGAATGTTACCACACTTTCTGTTTTAACCATTTGCAAATTAATGACAGAGCTCCTGCCTCAGCCTCAGACAGAACAAAATCCTTCCTACACCATCTCCAGTCACTGCTACATATGTGTCCCTGGCTAGGCAGCAGATTACAGTCCCCACTCCTTTAAAGAGCACCCTGATAACATGCAGGGCTAAAATGTCAGAAGCTATTAGAAACTCTCAGACACACAATATATCTCCATCCCCACGTTTTCCCCTTACACTGTGCAATAACAGACAACAGGCATGCAAACTGCTCAGCTGCAACTGTTCCAAGTCGAATAATTACAACTTGTCAGAAAGAATTAATTTTCCCATTTCTCATAAAGATGTGTAAAAATTACCATGTTATTATACACTGACACTCTCTGGAGGCAGACACAAAATTTAATTTTGAATTCTTTCCGCATATTAAATTAAATCCATAAATAAGAGTTTAGGCATTCACTCGGAAGCATATGTTCATTGGGAGCGAAAGCCAACACGAGCCTGGCTGTAATGGTTGTTGTAATGTTTTAATAGCTCGCTTCTTCTAAGCACCAATAAATTTACATGATCATAACAGTCGTGGGCATACAAGAAGCCCATTACTGTCTGGGCACAGGCAGCAGTGTTAACAGGATGGAAAAATGGAAGGGGGGGGAGAACCCTTAAATAAAATTAGGCAACTGCACTTGTCAGCTGCTCCATGATTGAATTTTTAATATTGTGGTCAATTGGTCAAAACAAATAATGGGATAAAATATTTTAATGTATTTAAAACCTGCTTCTGTGGTTAACAGAGTTTATCTGTCTCTTTCTGTACACAGCTTCAGACTTGTCAGGCTGCATTTCCATCCTGTGAGTGCACTGACAGGAGGAAGGCTTGTCCTGGCATCATCTCCCCAGCTCCTGCTAGCCAGAAGGGCTGGGTCCGAGGCTGCAAAGGGCCTGGGTACAGCCACACCACTTCCCAGCACCAAACCATGCGGCCCTAAGTGCCTTGTAGCTGATGCCAGTTGATTCTGAAATAAAACTCATGGAGAGGGCGCATGGCAGTTGATCCCACACTCTTTGGGATGCTGGGCGGAGCAGTCCTGAAGAAAAGTGAAGAAGCAATCTACAGATCACCATCTCCTTTGATCTTACCAAGACAACCTCTGTGGAACCATACCAACATCCCAGACTTCAGTGCAGGCTTTATCCACACAAACCCAACCTACATATGTGTTCCTTCAGCTGAGTCTGGGGTTGCCCTGCTTGCCTGCACTTTTGTATCTTCCTCATGCTCCCTGCTTCTGAATTTCCAATGATTTTTCATTTAGATACATTCATAAGGGAAGCTGAGTTTTCCAACAGGGAATTTAAATGTGATATAAAGATTAGCTGTAAAGATGGGCTCCTGAAACTTGTTTTTAAATGTGGGCAATGAAAGATTACAGCTAACTTCATGCTCTGCTTAAATTAAGACACCACACACTGTCTCTGCCTTACTTACACGTACGGTCAGATGGTTATTTGAAAACTTAATTATTTTTAAGAAAAAATCCCAGTTACCGCCAAACCTCTGTTCACCACCACCAAAACTGGGAACATATGTATGCACAGTGTGTGTGTAAAGTCGTGTGTGTGCACAGCCACACACCACCAGTGAGCGGCTCACACTGCAGGGTGAAAGGCAAGCCAGCTCCTCCAAAAACCTGTGCGTATTACAAGTCTTCGCAACATTTTCTTTCCTACCAGGATAGACAATACACAAAGAAGTCAGTATTATCTCTACAATCACACATTTGTTCAAAGTTCTTTAGTCTCTTACAGGCAAAAGCCACAGCCACAGATAGCCAAGCATTTTTCATCTGCAATCATACAACATTTTGAGAACAGCACTGAAAACCCGTCTCCCACTGAAGTCAACAGAAGCTGTTGTGGGAGTATTGTCCCACATGTATGAGTATGAGAAGTCTGTTGTTCTGTGTTAAACAGAGTAGCTGTTGTGGGAGTTGGACAGGTTCCTAAACTCTCACTTATCTGCCCAAGACTTCACTGATTCCCAAACATCCAGTTCAAAATATTCAAGTTTATGCAGCTCTCCCAGGGGCACGCCAGCCCTGATCTGCAGCACCAGATCTGGCTGCCACGGCAGGGATGCAACATGAGCACCAGCACTGGCATCTGGACCAGGCAAGAAGAGACCAGCAGGCAGCAAAACACAGGCATCCTTCTTCAGAAACATCACTCACTTTTAATACTTGGAGAGAGTGAATCCAGCTGAGGTCAACTACAAGCAAAAAAAAATCTTTGTGCTTTGAAATCTGCTGGGTGACATACAGCACACAACACAAATTGGGGTTGTTGGTCTAATTTCCAGGAGGTATCACCATAAATACTATCCCAGGCAGGCAGCTACAGGTGATGCTCACACTATCAGCGTGCTGCCTGGCTTGCAGCTGCTTCCAGTGCTCAAATTTGCCAGAATTTCACTGCCCTGGGTTGAGCCTTTAATAATTGGAGATAATGGGATGGAGAATAAGAGAGCCCATCAGCAGTAATGCTGTTTTGGAAAGGTCTAAAAAAGTTTACGAGTAAGCAGAGATAGCTTTGTACAGACTCCTCAGAGGTTCAGATGATTCAGAAAATTAGTATGGCAATAAAACTAGAATACAGCTCTTTGAAGCTGAGGAAATGTGGAGTCTTCAGTGTCGCATTTTTGACATCGTATTTTCAGTGCATTGGCCACAAGACTGAATTCCGAAACCAAAACTTGACAGATTTCGAAAAAGTATCTTTCAGTGGTGTGGCAGCACTAGTTACAAAAAACCCATGAGGCACCAACATTTCACTTTTCACTGACAAATCTCATTCTTACTCAGAGGTGAAGAGACTGAAATCCTTCTCACCTACTGTGTAGCAGCTTCTCTGAAATGAATTTGCAACCTCAGCCTAGATCCTAGTGGGCAAAAAAAAGCCCCATCCCGCAAGCCAAAACCCCCTAAAGCATTTGGTATTAATTGGCCATCCTTGCTGGTGGTCTCAGGATTGAGGCCGTGGGCATGGAAAATGAACAAGCTCCTGACCTTCTTCTGATCCTCTCCACGAGGGCTGAGACAATGACTGGGCTATGCACTGCCATTTCCTATTTAATTAAATGGCTAAATGGAAGATTTCCTCTGTGGCTAAATGGGAGGTTTCTTTCTCCAGTGCTGCTCTCAGTCTACTAACTTGCAGTCGTTTAGGTTGACTGTAACAATTAAAGGACATAATTCCCCCCTTCAGTTTCCCTGGAACAAAGGAAAGAATACTGCACCAGAACTGCAGCTCAGTTTATGGAGAGGCAGATTTATATGTGTGTCTTTTGATTTGCATCACTCTTTTCTTTCTAAAGGTACAAGCCATGTCATTATTCCCTTTAAAAAATAAGACAGGTTTACCTCTAAACCCACTGTAGAGGGAACTACTTAAATGTGAGAGTGAGTTGCTTCCATGTTAAGATGTGCAAACTTCAGCTACCTGACGGTGATGATATATGCACATTATATAATACATACATGTGGAAAACAGCCTTGATGTGACAGCTGAGTCCTGAGGCATCGTAGTAGTCACTGCATTTGAAAGACAGCTTCTCTACCAAACCACTCAAACAGTAAAATGAACACAATATACTCTCCAGCTAGAACTATGCCCTTAAGCTTCAGTTGGAAGAGGAAAAGAAAACTTCTCATTGAAGTCTATTTTAATTAGGGCTGCAGAGAACCAGTTTGAATGAAAGCCTGCCTTCTTTTTTTCCTCCTTTTTTTTTTCTCCTTTCTTTTTTTCTTTTGAATCCCAAGGTAGAGTTAAAAAAATTCTTGGATAGGGCGAAAACCAAAAAAAAGCTGAAGTAAACTTGCATTTGAACATCCTTTAGCTGAAGAAATTCCTTGTAAAAACTTGGATTTAGGGATGACAAAGAAAGGATGGGTTCTTATATTCAGTCTGCTTCTCCCATATGATCTGCAGACTGGCTCTGTCATAAAAGCTAGAAAACACTAAACAAGTTATACAGCATTTGCTTAACTGACAAAATATTCACTGATTATTACTGCCATTAGCCTGTTCTTTTTGATTTCCCTATGTATTTGTTTCTCAGCTATTTGGATGTTTAGTATCCTGACATGATGTGTCTCCAAAGCTTTGTCAGATGCTATCTTTCAAGACTAAATACATACAGAAGGATATGCTTTATATTTGCCTGTGACAACTGCCTTGCTTAACTGTGGACTTCCAGGAAGGTCACCGAACCTGCATCCATCTGTGCAAGCGATAACAGCTCAGTGGTACCTGACTGACTCCACTCGTGCTAGATTTAGTAATTATGAGAAGTTTGAATTACAGCACAAATAGCTGAAAGCTTCCTACATGGCATGCATCCACCTGCCAGCACTCGTGGTTGTCTGGAATACCCTTAAATGTTTCAAGCAAGAGGGCTTCTCCTATTTCCCTGACTGCCTGAGCTATTAACTCACCTCATGGGTCTTGGGTTCATATGCTGTTATTTTAAATACAGGGACCTAGGCTCAAAGACTGTGAGTTCATTTCTGGGCAAGTGGAACACAAAGCCTATTTAAGCAGATGCAAAAATTATTTTGAAACAACAATGCTGCAGAATTCAGTAAGAAGGCGAAACAAGAGAGCTGCAGTACCAATCCAGCACAGGCATAAGGAAACTGTAATCATATCTAATTAGAGTTAAAATAATGTTTCCCTTTGAAATGTTTAATTAGCTCTGTTTTATTACATAAACATTCTTGATGCAGAGCATACTGAGCTAGAAGAGTCTGATGAGTTAAACAGTGCAAAGTGCTCAGGCGCCCAGTGAGGGGCAAAACCTGACAAGGAGTGGCTGTTGTTACCAGATGTCTGGACCATCAGTGGAGCCATGATGCTTGCTGCAAACAGCAGGCTATCATTTCAACCTTTGTTGCCTCTACTGAAGCCTCCCATCGTGCTTTCAATTTAACAGCATCACAAGGAGACAAAGAAATTTCTTACAATATGCCTTTCAGTTCAGAGACAAATCCCATTTAAACTTGTTCAACCTCTCATAACGTATTAGTTATTGTTGCCAGTCTGCATGTCCTCTGGCTACACACTAGTTGTTCTG
>WAAG01035384.1:0-11936 GCA_013390105.1 Tichodroma muraria | reverse complement strand
ACTAATAATAATAATAATTTGAAAATGATATATTCTGTAGTCCACTTTGGTACTGTTCAGCTACTGCTGTGCTGCAAAGAGGTATTTCAGCAAAGTGAACTCTTACAGTGCTGTTATGAGGGAACTGTGCTGGCAGCTGCCTACTATGGAGATTCTGACAGCAATATGAGTTGTTGAATTTCTAATTTATTTTCTCATCTCAAAATTATTCTAAATGCTTGGGTAATTGATAATTTTCTATCCTTCAAAAAAAAATATTTTATATATGGAGCTATTAGGGGTCACATAGAGGGAAATTAATGAATAACACCTGGAAGCAAGCCAATAGTCCTCATTCATCCCCTTCTAGCAATGGAGATGTATACTGGAGATCAGCTTTAAATAGATCAATAGAATCTATGCAAGAAATAATTACCTGGAAGATGTATTAAATAACAAGAATTTCCAATCCACTTGANAATTACCTGGAAGATGTATTAAATAACAAGAATTTCCAATCCACTTGATATCAATAGCAGTGCCAAATCCTTGTTAAACCAAATAGAGGTCAGATTGCAATGTGTAGTTGCAATTGTACTGGTCAAAATTGCAATTTTTGTGTGCAAAATTAATTGCAATTAATCTCTTGTTAATTTTTGCTAACATAAAATTTTGCTATGCACCAAATTAAGTTAGCAGAGTTCATGCTGTCTAGTCTGTAACATAAAATGGCATTACACATATAGCAGTTTCTGAGATATTTTTTCATTCTCTTTCTTTACTGATAGACTTTCTACTATAGCAACACTTCTTACTATTCTTAGTTTTAAAACCCACAAAAATGCTAAAGTATTTCATATGCAGATTTGTAGACTATGAACTGTGATTTGATTAGGTGTTTTCGAATTGTTTGTACAATTAGAAGATGACAGCATCCATTGGTTTGTGGTTGCACAGGAAATTATTTGCCTGCAGTGTAGGAGATGGAAGTGTTAATGTTTTCTTCATACTGTAACTGAAATAATGACTGTTACAAACGGCTCTCAAGCATACCATTTCATACATATCATTCTACCATTCTACGACAGAATCATACAATAGTTATTCATGATATGTTCTTAAACTGCTTCAAAATGCATATACATTTTTTCAGTTTAATTTGAAGCCAGCTGTTACCACCAAGGGCTATAATCAATCTAGGTTAAGATGTTCTATTTTCTTAAGTCTCCTAATAAATTCTGTGCTAGACTCTGGGATTTTTAAAACTATTATATACAGAATAACCATTCCCTACTAATGAATTTTCCAGCTTTCCAAAACCCAAAAATTAGTTCCTAGGAGAATTAGGGATGATCTCTCTAAACAGATTTTGTATTAGTAAAATATTTGTAGTTTAGAGATTGTTCTAAGATGCTATAAAAGGAGGAGATGATCTAAAGGCATACTAGACAACCTTTAGGTTTTAAATATAAATATGGTCAATAAAAACAGAATTTATAAAATATCAACTCTTCATCAACTGTTTTACTGCTAATATAAACGAAGACAACATTAGGGTACATAGGAGCATAATAAAATTTATTTTAAAATAAACCAAAACCATACTGAAAATCACTGGAACATTTTGACATCTACAGATGTCCTTGCAATATATAATATTCCTGTGAATTTAAAACTTTTTGGAGTTTGCTATTATGAAAGGAATACTTGAATTTTGTTCAATTTGTTAATGGGTCAGCTTTCAAGATGTTGTTATACATCAAAGACACTTCAGCTAACTACATTACTGAATTGGTGACAGCCTGGTATGTTGTTTTTACCTTTTTTAAAATGCATTTTTATACAAGAATTTAGTAGGGTTGTTTGGTTGTCACTGTTGAGGGCAAATTTAATTTGCTAAGGTTTTTCTTAAATATGAAATTGAGTTAAAAACCATGAACAGTTTTGTCATGTAGTTGTACCAGCTGATTTTAGCTCTGTTACGCTTCTTAGCTTGTAGGAGATGAAAGTTACTTGCGTCCTGTGGTCTCTCAATCTCATTTAAACAGCTTATGAATCAATTTATTTTCTTACACAAAAAGAAATATGTTCAAAAGCGGTTGTTTAGTATATAACAATCAGGTAGTTTTTACTGATACAAATTTAATTTGAAAGTATAATCTGCCTTATGTTCTTTCTATGTAATTGGTCAGATACGATTGGAGAGTTCCTTATGGCAATCACCTAAAGCTAAATATATTTTAAATACCTGAAACAAGCAATCATTCCCTCTGCTGACTTCTTTTGCTATAAGTTATATATTTCTTATCTCAGGTTTAGATGCTACCACTGTATCTAGAGGTAAAAAAAACTGTAGTTTTTTTACACAGACTAAATTACATAAGTTTTCTGTCTATATCAAGCTACCTGCTTTAAGGAAGGATCCAAAATCTTTTTTACGTAAGAATAATAAGAATTACAATGAGCAGGTGGAGAAGTGTAATCTTGCTCTTTCAAAATTAGGACTGCTCTTCACTATACTACTTATTGGGAAACAGTAGAATAATTCTGATCCAGAAAAAGTAGCATTGCTCTGCTAACAAAGAATGAGTAAATGAGTAAACTAACAAAAATGAGTATTCTTTTATTAACTTTCTGAGGAATCACAATTAGTGAAAGAAGCAGCTGCTTGTAGACCATTTTTCTAAAGAACAAACACCTGGAAAAGAGCTGTACTAATTTAACCCAATTTCTATATCAGATTTGTGTTAACTGTATTTACACAATTATTAATAGAGCATATTAACTATTTTGACCTTTGATTAAGGATGTTTGGGCTAAAGAATCCTGATAACTTTTCCCTGACAACTAGTGCAGGAAAATTCTTGAGCTCCAAAGAAGAAAAAAAAGTGACCAGTCAAGGTGGAAATCTTTTCTACCTCCAACCCAGTTTGGTAGAAGATGCTATTATTAGATCAACACATTTCATTTAGAGCTAAATTTTCCCTTGTATGAATTCACCCTGCTGATTTCAGTGGGAGTTCAACATGCACATCTGCAGGCAGAATTTGACTTTTTAAGTATTGGCAATCTCTGATCTTGGTCTCTGATACCCTGCTGAGAGAACTGACTAATACGTGTATAAAGACTTGTCTGTCATTTTATGCCTCTGAAGTTCAGAATTGAGGTCAGACCGGAACATTTTTAAGAGATTTCTCTTTATCAGTTTATCAGAGGGAAGAATGAGACTTGAGCTTTTAGAAGGAGAATTAAACATTAATTTTTAAGTACCTAAGTATCATGGTTATAGCAGGGACTCTGACATTTAGCATGGCTTTTTGTTTCAAGTTTGCCATATAAATGCAACACGCATAGACATTAGTCTGATGGTGAAGTATTAACATTCCAAGACATGACATTAAATCAAAGATGCTCTTGAACTGTTTTGGGTATGTTCAAAAGCCTTCTTTTTCTTATGGCCTGGAAATGTAAATATTTAGCCAAGAGGGAAAAAAAGTACAATGTGAGTAACACATTTCTTCTTACCATGGGAACATTTTATTCAGGCTTTCCTAAGTGAGTGTGGCACAGGGAGCTATGTGGCTAAAGGGAGCAAAATTATATCTAAGGAGTACTTATAACTCTGATCTCCTGTATATAGTCTGCTACTGAAACATTCCTATGCAAAGAAAAAGGATGTACCAGAAATTATTATATAACTAGATACATGGACATTCACTGAGACAGGAGAGGAGGGAAAAGGGAAGAGTACCAGAAATGAATTTTAATTTTGTTTGTTTCTGTGATGAGGCAATTTTTTTTGCATGAAAAAAGATCTGTCAGTACTGTGTTTGTAATGAAATCTTTTCTTAATACATTGAAAAAATAAATTTTTGGGATCTATCAAGTGTGCAGATTCTGTAATAATATTGTTTCTGTGACATGGATAAAGTAAAATCAATTTATCAAGCTCCTCTGCTTGTACCCAGTAATTGTCTAGGGACTGTTTGATGTAGGGAGTGCAATGAATGTTAGATTGCCTGGAATGTTTATCAGGGACCCGATGAGTTACACATTTCTCATTTTCATCTTTATAAATTTAGGGCCTAATAGAGTTTCATTTCATTTTTTTGGCCAAGGTTAACACGTAATAAAACTTTATAATTGCTACTTAGCACTTTTATAGTGCTTCTTGTGTTCCAGATAGTATGAGCTAATTTTGTCAGCTTCTTTCTGAGACTACAGTAGAAGTATTATCCTCAGTTTACAAATAGGGCAATTGAGTCAGTGAAACTAATTTGTCAAGACAGCAATGCCACTCAAATTATTCTTATTCTCTTTATACTTTACCTGAAAATTGTTTTATTTTAGTTGGGTTAAATTGTTCACTGGATTAAGAATGATAGTTTTCATGAGTCACAGCAGGAGCTACTGTTGCCCATTTCCCAGACCCACAGCGTTCTCCCCCTTAAGATGTGGCAAGGCAGCCACCCAGAAGGATTTCAGCCTGGATGCCTGGAAAGGTGGTCACTGCCCATGACAATTGACCAGCCTGTGTCTGGTGCTGTTATTTAAACCTAAGACATGTTTAATTTACTACATTAGCTTAAAAAGTTACTGACTGTCACTTGTGGTTGCTAACATCTACTGTTAGAACTGAATTCCTTCTCTGGTACTGTTGAAAGATGTTCCTGTTAGATGTAAGTCTAGGAATTTACACCTAAGGTAAGCCCATGGGAATCTCATGTGGTTTTACAAGTGCAAGGTGCTGCACCTGGGTCAGGGCAACCCCTGGTATCAATCCAGGCTGCGGGATGAACAGAGTGAGAGCAGCCCTGCTGAGAAGGATTTGGGGTAGTTGGTGGGTGAGAGGTTGGACATGAGCTGGCCATGGGCACTCACAGCCCAGAAAGCCAAACAAATGCTGGTCAGCAGCAAAAGCCCTGTGGGCAGCAGGAGAGGGAGGGGATTCTGCCCCTCTGCTCTGCTCTGCAAGGCTGCAGCCCCCACCTGCAAGGCTGCATCCAGCTCTGGGGTTCTCAGCACAGGAAGGACATGGAGATGTTGGAGTGAATCCAGGGGCCACCAAGATTAATAGAGGGATAGACCACCCCTCTAATCACCACCCTTAGCACACTTTGACCACATGACTACACCAAGGTTACAGGAAACATAAAGGAAATTTTGATTTTGTGAAGGGAAGTTTCCCTTTAGTATGCTTTCAGTCAGCATTACTAAAGCCAAAAGCACTTGCAAAGTATATATGCTTAGGTTGTATACTCATTCAAATTGCTTTTAAATCATTAATAACACAGCACCTATTGCTATTAGTTAATTTGTAAACAATTTATGTAAAATATACAAACAGAAAAGGTTGAATAATAACCCATGTTCGTTACCGAAAACTCTTTGAGGTTACAGCGACTCCTTGTCCTCAGAAAATAGTTGCTACAAAGCAAATCTCTACTGTCCTGTAAAGCAAGCATGGCATTTTAAAGGCAAATGCACTATTTCACTGCCTCTCCAAGTTTTGGCCGGGACAGACTTGGTTTTCTCACCATAGTCATGAGAGAGCAGGGAAGTGTTAGGCAGGGGCTGGGCTGGGGGTTGTGCACAGGATGGAGCTGCTGGCCTCACGGGTGAGCCTAGGTTGTATTCCATACCTTCCACATCAGCCTTAGCACTCCTGTAGATCAGATCAACCTTAGCGCACTTTGATTAACCTTAGCACACTTTCAGATAACACCTGAAAATCCTTCTAGCTGCTTATGGTTCCTAGGTTCTTCATCTCTTCTTGGTTGCAAAGTAACTGAGTAACTGACTTTGTTTATATGGAAAATTGGTGTGGAGCTGTTTATAACACTTCAGCAGTCATGGGCCCTGCCATGACATGGGTAGAGTTGTTCTTGTAGAGTGAATCACAACCTAAATTTGTGTATTTACTTTTCCCTCTCCATGGAGGAGAACACAATTTCAGAATAAATGGCAAGGCAGTAGCATAGCTTGTATTTGTTCAGGAATCATAAATCTGTATATCAGCTGTTGATTTAAAATAAATAAATAAATAGATCAAAAATTATAATAACCTAGCAATCTCTGTTTCAGGATAAGTATTTCTATTTATTAGAGTGCTTCTGTTCATTAAATTAGGCATCCTAATAAATAAATATTTTCTTCTAGATATAGCATTGCTACAAATTTAGCTTTTTCCCTTGAGAATTCAGGAAAGAAGAAAATTAATATCTAGCATTAGTTCATTCTTCTTTTCATTTATTCAAATTTTAATAACCTTATTTTTAAAGAAATACTGAGTTAGTCTTCCAAATTGCAGGAAATAACTTTTGAAAAATGTAATGTTTTACTGATTTAGAAATACAGAATTCAGAATTGGAGAGAACTTAAAGAGAATTTGATTTTCTTTCTCCCCTGATGTTTTTTGTTTGAACTATTTTTATCCCAGAAGAAGATTTATATTCTACTGTAGTGCACTCTTGCTTGGTCATTTCTGAGTTTATAAAAATATATAGGATGGAAAATTAAATCAGCTGAAATCCATTTTGTCTCAACACCGCCTGTCCCCAGGAGCACTAAAATCAAATAAAAATACAGGGTGAGTTTAAAAGCAAGCTAAGTGTAACATATTGAGCTAGTGGCTGACAAACCAAGGTTTAAATGAAATTTGAATCAGAGTACACTAACCCCTTCAAAGAAGAAACTAACTCATTTTGAATGAAAAATATGGAGACTGTTAAACCGTCCTGGGACAGTTCAGCCTTGTATGGTTTTAAATATAAAATGAGAAGAAATGCTCTGGCCCACAAATACTTCTCCACCTGGACGCTAAGTGAGCTGAGGGGGAGAATCCTCAGTGCTGGGAACCTGCTGTGGCCCAGGTGTAGGGCAACCACTCACCTTAGTGTGCACATGGATCCTGCCCTGATTTAGCTGCTGCTTGTGTAAAACCTTCCTGCAACAGAAATTCATCTGACACAGGAGATTTTTCTCTGTAAGTCATCTCATATTTTCTTCACAGTGCCAGATGTTCTTTTCTGTCTCTTTCAGTGGTTGTGAGAATTGAGGTTTAACATAAGCCAGTGCTAGCAGGAGACTCTTGTCTTTGAGGGAATTCACAAAAATGTCAGGCTGGCATGAGGCCACAGCCTTGTATAAGTGCTGCTCACAGACCTGGGGAAACAGACTTTCTCTGTAGGCACAGTTGTCATTTTCTTGAAATCTGCTTCATACTAAGTGAAAGAAATACCCATGATGGGACATGTAAGGGCATGGATCTTGCTCATAATTCTGGTCATACCTGAGTCATAATGAGATGAAGTCACGAGTGCAGAATGAATTGGCAGATGTTATTGAGAGGCCATCATCAATTGTCTTCAAGAGTCACGGCAATGGAGAAAAATTCTTGCATCCTGCAAGAGAGCAAGTGTCGCTCTCACCTTCAAGTAGGACAGGAGGAAGGACACAGGGATTTATAGATTATTCAGCATCACCCAGATTCCTGGGAATGTGATGGAGCAGCTAATGTTTTAAATGATCTCCAGGCACATGAAGGACTAGAAAGTTGCATTGGAGGCAAGTCATATGTGAGGTATCACAGTGGTTGACCCTGAGTTGATATCATTTAACATCTGCATTAATGAAATGGTCCCTGGGACAGAGCTCACTTTCAGTAATTTTCCACTTGATACAAAAGTGGGAGGAACAGCCATTACACCAGATGGCTGTGTTGTCATTCATACGGACCTTGACAGCATGGAGAATTACACTGAGGGGGATCTTGTGAAGTACAACAAGGAGAAATGCCAAGTCCTGTGTCCTGGGAGGAAGAACCCCAGGTAACAACAGTGCACCCACTCAAGACCAACTGGCCAGAAAGCAACTCTGAAGAGAAGAGCCTTGGGGTCCTAGTAGACAAACAGCTGATGGGAACACACTGTAAAAATCCAGTTATTACAATTACTAGGGAGATGCCTCAGCCTGAATTAAGGTGCAAACAAGATTATTTACTGAAGTCGATAGTGTGGATTTTATTTAATAGTAAAATGTGAGGTAGAGAGATAAAAAGAAATAGAAAAGGATTGAGGGGGGAAGAGGGAGGGAAGAAAGAGAGTCAGGGAGAGAGAGATCAGATGGAATGACAGTCACCACCCATGGATCCTGTTGATCCTCTTCACTCTGGGCTTCTCAGTGGTGGAGGTATCAAGGTCGCTCAAAACTTCTCACCATTTATGCATTTTACAAGGAATCAGTGTTTATTTGCTACACAGTTCTGTTACTCCTTTAGTTAAAGGATTCCCTTGCTTACAATGCTAATTAGTCCCATGCTTGCTCTTTCTCTTTGTTTGAGTCAGTGGCTTCCTGCCTTGAGTCAGCGGGCTATGGTTCTCCCCACACCAGACCCAGCCACAGCCAGCTGCCAGCACAGCTGCTGAGCTGGCCTTCCCACAGACTCCTTGCAGTGAAACATCTTTCTCTCCAGCTTCATTTACCTTTCCTTAGACCTGAGATGACTGGACAACAGTACCACCTTTATCTTGTCTCAAGCTCCTGTCAGGTGGATTAACTCACAGTCCAAATTTCAGGAATCCAGAAGGCATATTTGGGATGGGATGGGCTTTGGTGGTTGCAGAAGAGCAGTTGCTTCTTTGCATGTTTTGCTACAGTGGCAAAGTCCTTCAGTGGTCTTAACAGCATATGAACAAATTGTGAACTTTTAAGTCTTTTACACACACCCTCACACAACACATGGCAAAGAAGACTGACAGGACCCTGGGGTGCATTAGGCAGAACATTGCCAGCAGTTTGAGGGAGGTGGTCCTTCCTCTCTGCTCATCCTTGGTCACATCTGGAGGGCTGGGTCCAGTTTTGGGCTCCAGGGTATGAGAGAGGCATGGACTTCACTGGAACAGGTCCAGTGCAGGGCCACAAATCTGGTCAGAGGACTGAAACATCTTTTCTGTGAGGAGAGGCTGAAAGAACTGGGGCAGCTCAGCCATGAGACTCAAGGCAGCTCAGTATCTTATCAACGTGTATAAATTCCTGATGAGAGGGAATGAAGAGAAAGCTGGACTCTTCTTAGTGCTGTCCACTGACAGAAGAGACAATGGGCACAAATTAAAGCCAGTTCCACCTGCATCTGAGAAGAGACACTTGTGGCTGTTCAAACACTGGCACAGGTTGCCCAGAGAAGTGGTGGAGTCGTGATCACTGGAGCCATTTAAAATCTGACTGGACGTGGCCCTGGGCAAATGGCCCTGCTCTGAGCAAAGGGGCTGGGCTAGATGATCTCAAGAGTTGCCTTCCAGCTTCAGCTAGCCAGTGATGACAGTTTAGAGTTTTGTGAGAATAAAAACATATTTTAGTGCATGCCTTTGCAATGATTTTCAGTAGACATATAAAATTATTTAAAAACCATTATGCATTTAGACACTAAAAACAGTAAGAAATTTGTGTTCTTGCCTCCAGTTTTTGTACATGTCCAAGCTTGCACAGTCTTGAAAAGTTTATTATGAAGTGCAAAACATTTCATTCCTGAATATAGTTGCTACAATGTTTAGTCCTGTATAAAGACAAGATATGAACTGCCTAAATAATAAATGCCATTGCCGGAAAATTAGAGACGATATTCAAATTATTTGATTTTTTTTCCTTCCTTTATAAAAAGCTAAAAATGTCTGGCAATCTTAGAAAAATGTTTTAAATTCTTTGTGTTTAGGCTTGTAAAGATGAACATTTGTGAAACAGGATACTATCTACTGAAGTCTTGCATTTACTGTCTCTGGGGGAAACTAACTTCGAGATCAATTTTAATTTCCAGTGTTGTGCTCTAAGCATAAACATAGTGTTCAAATCAAAGGCTGGTGTTGCTATAATTGCCAGTCCATAAAATTTGGGAAATAAAAATCTAGAGATTATGCCAAATTGCCTTTAACATCTTATACAGGCATTGTGCCAGTTCCATCCATAACCAAATAGATAGAGACTCATTTCCAGAAGCTGGCACTAAACATTTAAATCATTTGATGCATTGGTGAAATGAACTTTAAAATCTCTTTTAACTCCTGTTTGCAACAAGACAAGTTTGCAGTATATGGTCTGTGAGATTCATGGTCCCTCCACCCATGACTATGGGAAACACTAATGAGTCTTGATTTTTACCAGTGTGTTCAGGGTGACTCAGGACAATACAGTTGGGAAAAAATATCACATGACAGTTGTGGAGTAATTGTCCATACGTGGTCTCACATAGATTTTTTTAAAACTGTTTACAAGCCCAAGTCTTGTTTAGGAGCATGAAGGACAAAATAACACACAAAATGGGTCTGCTACCAAGCTATTTTTCACACCAGAAATGTTGCAGGTAAGTAGGAGCCAATAGGAATACTGACGATGTTAAATCATTATTGAAAAGCTTAATAGTTTGTTATTGAACAATTGTGTACCAATTGCAAATAAATAATTATTAGATATTGTCTGTTTATTGAATGCAATTTTTAAGACAAATATAGCTAAGCTCAATCTCAGTACTACTGAGGTGTGCATAAGGATATATGACTTTGTATGTGCATGCTGTTATTTTCCTTTGTCAGTGTAGCAAATGCTAAGCAGCAATGATTTCATACTCTTAATACAGCTGGATAAATGCTACTTGTTCTGACAAGGCACTATTGTGGAGTACATCTAAACATACGTGGTAGATGTTTGGATCAGTAGGAATAAGGACAGTAAATGTAAAAAAGCATTTTTAATGATCCATTGGCATTTTTCAATAGCAGACAATAAATAAAAAGAAGTCCTCATTTTAGTTTTTCTCTGTGCACAACGAATACTTAATGTTCTAGGAATATACTTCCTCTTGATGGTGTATTTTCCAAATGGCTTAATGGGCTTTAGTCACCCTATTCCATTAACAACCGTGAGCCAGAAGTTATAGGCACTTGATTCAATTTTGGTTGGATTCCTGAACTCTGTGTTTGACTTGTCAGCCAGCAATTGCACATGTGGTTGAGGGAGAAGAGATTTAAGAAATGGAAAATGTGCATTGTAGAGTCAGTGTTCCTTCTTGAACTTTATCATGAATTTGGCAACAAAAANTTTTTTTTTTCTCTCTCTTCTGAACATTGGGCAGCCTTCCAAAGCAAAATCAGTCTGCGTTAGTGTTCCTTAAATAAAAGATAGGATAAAACCACCCACATGGCATGTGAAATGTGGAAGAAAAGACATCTGAAAAAAAAAACCTAAGCATCAAATTTTAATAGAGTTGGTATTCTGGAAAGAGATGAGGGCTATCTGGTGGTTTTTACTACCTTGGAAGAGGATACCCAAAGCACAAACAAATTTAATTGAAAATATGTAGAAAATGACTTGCAAATAATTTTGAGAGGCTTATCCTGCATCTTCTAAAATATGTTAGAAACTGATCTGTAATTACAGACACTAGCCTAAAATCCTTTTGGAATTGAAGTTCCAGCACTAAATAGAAAATACATAAGAAACTCCAAGAGAATATCCAGTAGAGAAAAGATTTGGCTTGGTACTGAGCACTGCAAGTTCAAAACATTGCTATCATAATAAGGATCATTATGAACTGAAGGTCAGCAGCTCTGCAGGGACAAAAATAACCCAAAAACTCCACTACAGCAGTGTTCAGTTTTCAGAAAGAAAGCTGCACACAAATGGGGAAGCCTGCCGAAAAGGAACCAAAAGGACAAAGTGTGTGAAGGCAGCAAGGAGGCACTGCATCCTGAGAACCGATCCATACCATCCAAATGGATTCAGAACGACCTGGAAAGATGGGGTGGCTAAAGAAAATAATAAAGAAACTTATTTGAAGCAAAAAATACAAAGAACAAATTGTATTGATTAAGATCACCACAACCAGATGGCTGTTTGGTCAAGTGTTCTAATGGATGTGTAAAATAACTGTATCTATTAACAGCATTTTCTTATTTAAAATCAAGAGG
>WAAG01035370.1:24812-35453 GCA_013390105.1 Tichodroma muraria | reverse complement strand
TGGATTTTAAATCTCTGGGGCTACACAGGGGAATCAAATAAAAGCACCCACATACTTTGCCACCAAGATGATTCAGTGATAAAACTTGCTTGTCAAGTTTTTCCCCTGCTAACTTGTTTAATTGCTGGTAACATTTAGGCAGTAGTGGATGTGATAGATTGACTGCTCTGACAGCATTGCTTTTCCCTCTCTAATTACCACCTAGTTGTAAAGGCCCTTTCCTGACACATTTAATGGAGAGGCAGAGGGAAAACAGGTTTGCTTACTTTTAAAATATATTTTTATCATTTGGCAGTTTTTTTCCATATATTTAATTTAAACCATGTGCTTCCCCTCTTCCTCCATCTCACCTGCTCAGTCACAAGACCCAAATTTTGAAGAAGCAGTTAAGCAGCTAATATCCCCATTTGTACTGGATGCTTAGAAAAACTTTACATTTCCTCTTCGAGGCTGTGGGCTGCAAAATAAGTTACTTACACATGACGGAAGAAATGCTTGTTGGTTAAGTGAGAGTTGACAATGATGGTTTTCATTTCAAACAACCCAGAATTCCTCCCTGGCTCGCAGAAGCGAAAGCGCCAGGCAAATGTTTAGCTGACATAATGCAAGTGACTGGCCATAGATTTATTTGACAAACAGTTGAGCAGACAGCCCTATATTGCACTCACTTGTACCCCACACAACCCCACCGGAGCCAGGAGGATTGAGCTGGCAGGAATGAGAGCAGGATTAAACCCAAACACTGCGGTTCACGCATCGAGCCATTTGCTTTTGGCCACTGGCCAAGCTGACAGCCACATTTAAATAAGCCACCTGCTGAGTAGGGAGTTTAGAGAGCTAAGTGCTCGGGGGAGCTTTAGCCCAAAAGTATATTGAACTTATGCAATAAGGCGTGAAGTGAAAGGATTTCAGTGACAAGGAGTACTAGAGGCCATATTATGGTCCTGACCTCTTGTTCTAGGTCAGATAGAGAATAGTTTCTGGGATCCTCCCTTCCTTGCCTATGCTACCTAAAATATATCAGACAGAAGCTCCATCTGAAGGACACCATTCCATACACGTCACAAGGAGTGAACTAAACACAGCGGATGCTCAAATTCCTTTCAGTTATCTCTGTCAGTGCTATTAAACAGGATATGTTATTTCCCTCTAGATATTGTTGCAATTTTATTCTTCAGAAGAACTGGACTGTCTGTGTCAGAGGCAGAAGTTCTTTCCCAGGATAGCCATGAGATCCCTCTTTTCCCATGCACTCCCTTAGCACTAGGCTTTGTCAAGGTCACCTCGTCATCTCTTTCCATTCCGTTCTCACTCTCTTTGTCATTTTTAACAAAGATCTCTGTAAGCACCTGGAGGCTGAAACAGGACCATGCACTTTCTGCTGATTATGTGTGAAAAAATAACAACTTCCTGATATTACCAACCCGGTGACAAAAATCTCTCCAAAGAGACAGGCTGAACAAAGTGACAGCAAGGCGAGCAGCTCTGTTGTTCCAGCCCGGAACAGCAGCAGATTGCAGAAGTGTTATTTGGCTTTCTCAGCCCCAAACTGGTCAAATCAAACCTAACCAAGTTACAGCTGCAAAGAGCCCTGGGAGGAAGGCCTGGTCAGCATCAGACAGGACATTCCCTCCCCAGCACTCAGACCCTTTAACAACATTGCTTTTCCTCTGAACTTCAGAGGGGCACACCTGAGGTACTTGAATTATCTACACTTGTGTAGATATCCACCTATAATTGTGGATGCAATTCATATTCGCACTCTTCCTCATTTGCACTATTGCTGCTGCTTACCTTGCCCCCTTCTCGGTCCTTATTCAGAAGGCCAGGATATGGCCTTCTATCAGTGGAAACTACCAGCTTATTTTTTACTTCTTTACCCTCAAAAATGTCACACAAATGACTTCTGGCATGATGGTGACATGGAGGTTGTCAAGTCAAGTTTAGCATCTGACTCACAGGCCATTACTCACCCAACTGCCATTCCACTTTTAACCTCCCCAGCCTGTGTTTAAAACTGAGTATCACACCCTATAGCTATGCTGCTAGGAAACACATTAAGAGCTTAATTTGAATAAAAATATGTTCTTTTCAGTGCAGAAAAAGCTCCTATTTAGATATAGGAGATGACAAGCAAATTATTTCAGTGGCAGAGGACTTGAACCTTTACTCGTTACAGTATAATATGTCATGGCACTGATTGTATGCAATGGGCATTTAAGAGTTAATGATTTGTCAATTAAACAGCTGTAGCCAAAAGATCTAAAAAAAAAATTACAGAAGCAGTAGTCACAGAAGGTCCTGCTCCCTAAAGCAGTTCTGCAAGCCTTGTCCAGGAGGGATTTGAACATCAGGTCATTTGGTTTTGGTCACATCTCAGATCCTGCCCTGACAAAGGAACGATGTGCCCAGCACTCGCCGTATTGTGCTGTTTGCCCTTTGCTCACCAAGAAAAACAGAGACCAGCAGTGGGTTGTTTAACCATTAGAAGGGCTGTGGTTGTGTCACCTCACACAGGACCACAGGAGGTCCCAGAGACTACAGAAGTGACCTGTGAATTATTTGTGCAGACACCCTCCCTGCAAATCCACCTGCATACCCCATGTCTGCCATTGCCCTCAGCTGCTCCTTGATGCAACCAGAGAAATGCACTAAAAACATGCAACCTGCAGAACAGAGGCATGAGTTTGGAATGTCTGTGCCTGAATTTCTGGCTCCAAAAAGGGCATTTCAGCCTGACAGGACAGTAGTAATTCCAGTTCAAGTTTTGAGTTCAGAATTTCTCCCTCTCCACACTGACTGCATGATGCCCATGCACACACCTACCCCTTGTACAGAAGGTTTCCTTTTTACTGTAGAGATTTCAATATAAGCTTTGGGTTCAATTTTTCTCCATCTCCACACTGAATACCCCATCCTTCATACATGCACATACACCTGCCCTGTGTACAGAAGGGAGAGGGTATTGTTTGTTTTTTTAACTATCCTTTCTGGTCAAGGATGATCAATCGTCTCTGTCTCTTGCTAGTCATGTCCCTATTACAGAAGATCCTGTTCCAATAAATGATTAGTATGTGCAGAATGCATTAGAATGAATTATAATAGCAATCTGATCCCCAGTGCCTTGGCAGAACCTTTCCATCACAGGTGACAGCTGGTTCCCTTGGGCTCAGCTCTGGAGAGAGAGTGCCAGACCTCAAAACTCAATCCAATAACTTGGGAAGAACCTCACCAACTACACGGAGTGTGCAATTCTCCCATTGTCTCCAAACTAGGAGACAGATACCTCAAAGGCTATTCAACAAGCTGGTGTACACAACCTCATCTCAAATAAATGTGAATGCTTTTTTTCATATATTATGTGATTAAAGCCTCTATCTTCTTATGGTGCTATGTTTTATTACAGGCCACCAAAAATAATTAGTTGGTGACCCAGAAAACTGATATATAAAATCCTTTTAATCACCAATATGGCTTTCAATTATATAGTGTAAACTTATTAACCTTTTTACTGCTGAGATTTGATTTATGGAATTCCAGCTGCATTAACATTACAGGAGGAGACAGAAAGTGTCTCCTATGATGTGTTGGGATTAACAGCTGATAGCTGGCTTTGCCATCACAGTGTCTCACAGAGCACAGGCAGCATCCTGAGTCTCCAGGGACTCATTTCTACCCGAGCTGTGTGAAAAGTTTGGTCTGTGGAGTGAGACTGTGTAAAACCTGTCACTCACTTCATATACAAACCAGGACACACAGGCCAGGTGTGGTTTTCAGCAGGAGCAGGGGCTGTGTGAGCACTGCGTGCATTGATAAATAATAAGGGCAAAGATAGGGCTGCATTTGTAACTCTCCTTACTCCCACGGTCAGAAAATACCTTCTTCTATTTCCACTTGACAGGCATTTCCCCTTTTGAGTTATAAGAGTAGTCCATAAATTTCACAGAAACTGAGGTATTGGTATGAGGGTGTTTGTTCTCTTTTTCATGATACAGAAAGAACATTTAATGCTTTCTACAAGGTTTTAGGCATTCCTGGTCATCTTCCCATGGGCTGTGTTCCACAGATAATGCAGGGACAAACAGGCCATGGTGAAGCCCTGCTAATTAAAAAGCCAAAAAACTAATCTGTACTATATAATGCATCAAAATTCAATAAAACATACATGTAGAAGGTAAATTCTACTACACCAACTTGATCGAAGAATAGAAGGAGATTTATTTCTAGCCCACACATGTCATTTCTTTCAAGCCTCAAGAACAAACACAGGAATAATGAATCCTGCCATAACTCCCATTCACAGTTCCCCTCATATTTCTTTCAGGCTCATTATTTGTAGTTTAATGACAATAAAATAGAGTACCAATGTTCTGTAAGATCATTCTGCTATGAACACCTAATCACCACTTTTATAAACTTGGAAGGGCTAAAATAATTAACATATTTGGGTCAAATTTTGAAAAATATCAGTTTTCAATTTTCAAACCTTACTCTGTTCAATCTTAGAAACCATTTTACAGTTAATCTGTTTTTTGGGAATTTTTGATGTGCAAGCACCCCCAAATGACAAAAAGTAGCAACGTGAAATAACCAACATTCCCCACAAACTAAACCAAGCCTTCATCACATTTACTTTGGTTTAGTTCTTCAAACTTGAAAAGGTTTGAAAGTCACAGTGAGGAGAGGCTGTGTGAGTGGGTGCTTTGGTACCCTGTGAAAGACCCTTAGTTTGTAGAGAAGGGAAATGACAATATTTCATAGAGTCATAGACTGGTTTGGGTTGGAAAGGACCTTAAAAATCATCTTCACGACCCAACCCTTCCATGGGCAGGGACACCTTCAACCAGACCAGGTTGCTCCAAGCCCCACCCAGCCTGGCCTTGGACAGCTCCACAGGTGGAATATCTGCCACCATTTCTCTCAGGTTTAAACGCTGTAGCATGAGACACACAGCTTCCTCACACAGGCACTTCTTTGGCAGCAAAACTGTGAGCCCCATGCCCCTCAGGCAGCCCCCAGGTCAGTGGTTCCTCTGCCACCAGGTTTGTAGTGGTTCACTGCCACCCCTGCACCGGGCAAAGACCCCCAAATCTTGACTGCCCAGGTCATACCTGGTCATCCAGCAGGTCCATCCCAAGGCCAGCTCTGGCATCTCTGCCTCCACAAGCTGAGATTTCCAGTGCAGCCCATGTGTCCCAGCCACACCAGCTCCTCCAGGTGCTAATAAGGCCCGTCACAGACACAGGGAGATTTTTAAGCATGTCCTGTGAAACAAGAATAAAAATCAATGGCACTACGTGATTCAGCCCATGCCTTTCGTCACTCACAAATCTTCATTTCATCAGCTGGGGAAATTATGAACTGTCTAAAAATAATGCAGTAAAGTTGGTCAATGACAGTTGTAACATAAAGACCAACAGGGATGGTGGTGTGGATCTGATATATTCTGTTCTGCTAAAGTCCATTCATAACTTTTAATAAAAATAGTAAACACTTTACAATAAGTAGACACCATTTAATTCTCAATTACTATGAAATTCCTTTGGAAATATATATTAAGCACAGCAGCTCTGTATTTATACCAGGACGGTTCCTTGAGATTGATGTTATCACAGGGAATACTAGGGGAATGTCAAGTCCAACGCCAGTGCATTCAATATTTTTGCCCTCTGGGTTATGTTTTCTTTTTCCTCCCCCACCCTGACATTTGAGATGAGTCCTTATCTATGTGGAGAGGAACAATATAAATTATATACATGCTGCGTGTAAAAAAAAAAACAACAAAAGGGAACTTGCAACACAAGCTGGCAAGGCCTTTAGTAATGATTAACAGAGACATTTTTGAATAACAATACAAAAGGTACAGCTCCTAAACAGGCACTTTTCTCTTGAAGGCCAAGAGGTTTCTAAACCCCTGTTTATAAAACAAGCGTTATTCCAGATAAAGCACAAAACCTTTACAGCAGAACTAACTTCAACTTACTCAAGATTTCTTAGCAAGAAAAATATCATGAATCTTCATCCTCTACTTGCAAAAGCTCTTGTACTACAACATCCTCAGCTCTACCTTACCACAAGAGCCCACCACATAGATATCAGCCCTCCAAAGGGCTCAGCACAGGTGGGATTAGTTACTCTGGAAAGCAGAAGGATCTCCCTGATCCCCTACAGCTGCCTGGCTGGGTGCTTTCAGACTCACGTGTTGGTGTTTTGTCAGCTCTGTCCTGGCAGGCTGTGGGAGAGCTTGCTTGTCCCAGAGGTATCTGAGGCTAAAAACAAGGGGATGTGAACAGTGAGGTAGAAATTGAACCCTAGAAGGGTATGGCTGGAGCTCACTGAAGAAATCTGAAAACAGTGGCTCCCAAATTTTGTTTAGCTACAACCTCTCCTAGCAGTAGAGGCAACAAAACCAAAAATGGCTGGACTTGCTCTGGAAAATGCCTTTTGGGGAGCCAAATCCAAGGCTGTCCTTTCTCCCTGGAGATATCCACAGCCAGGGCTGCAATCCCTGCCCTGACTGCACCAAAAATCTGTCACCTGAGGCAGGGCTTGACTGGCTTCTGAGCTGCCAGTGGCTTTGCAGTGAGGACTAACAAGGTTAGACAAGGTTTGAAGGACGGCAGGTGCCAACCACAGGTCACCAGAGTCTTCAGTTTGCAACACTGCCAGCGTCCAAAGACAAATTTAAAGGAGTACATCTCTTCGTGAACAATAAACACTACCAGTAGCTCCTTAAGCAGCTTAGAAAAAAGAAACACCAGTTGGAGGAAAAGGGGCATCCTAAAGGCTCCACTACAACTAACATCTTTCCACTTAAATCATACTTCACATTTTCTGCTGGAACACAATTTATCCCAGACCAGCTCAGACACCTGGCATAATAGCCCATTAATTATTTCAGCATGGGAAATATATTTTAATATCTTTGATGCTCATTACTAAACAATTCACGTGTTCCCAAATGCACATCAGTGGTTCGTTCCTCCTCCTTTTAGATGTTAACAGGCTTTGTTTTACAGTTTGACTTTAATCAACATCTCCCTGAACCCTGTGTAGCATGTGATGTGTTATACAGTAGGTCACCAGTTCATTTAGGAACTGAGGACAAGGTATTTATATTTTGCTGCACTCGTGTTCTCATCCTGTTAAAGGTGATTACAACATTAAGTTTTGTCCAGTGTTTCAGTCTCTGAAGATGAAAGGTGCCATGAGGTACAATGGTAGCAGGTCAGCATTTTCAATAAGCATCCATCTGTAAATAAGTCCCTTAAAATATTGCAGCAGTGTGAGAGGAAGCTGCACCCTAATTGGGTAGAGTGAAAAGCCACAGGGCTTATAAATATAACGTGTAGGTGATCTGTCTTGCCAAAAAAGAGGAGGTTCGTTATATGAAGGACACATTATCCTTTTCTCTTCCTATGATTCAGCATGGTAAGTAGTCATTCCTAATTGGCTTACAGCTTAGTATGAAATATTAGGATGCCACACAATGTGATGACACAGCTGGATTCCTAAGGGAAGCTGAAGAGTGATCTGAGAACAGAAGAGGGACAAGAGCAGATGCGAGGCGGGGAAAAAAAATAGTTGTAGCTTAGAGAGTAGCATGTCATTCTTTATCCCCCTGTTCCTGTGTGCAGCATGCTGCGTGCAGCACTCCGCTTTCCTGGTAGAGAGGCAAGAGACCTGTCATCTCACAGTTCCTAAATAAAACGTGGGGGGAAAAAAATGTGATTGCTGGGACTATTGGAACAGGAAGAACCAAGCAGGCTGAATAAATCCGGGCAATAGCTGCCTCGTCATGAAAAATACACTGCACAAATTTCACCTCTCGGTGCATCAAACGATGATTTCCTCAAATTTATTCTCGACTGGAAAGGATTTGCCAAATTACCAAGTCAAGCAGTCCGTGGGTCACTCTCAGAAGTCCGGCATTCGGGAGACGAGGCGCCCAGGTCTGTGCTGGGAGTTGTTTCCTGGCGCTGGCCTTGATTCAGAAGGTAATTAAACAGCTGCCTACCTGAAGTCAATAGGGCCATTCACAAGCACTTAAGTGCTGCTGACGCCAGGCCGAGGGGAATAGGCTTCTCAGGGGGAGAATTTTGCTGCAAATACTAGTGCTAATTCAAAATTCACTTTCTGCAAAGTCCTTCCCCTGCAGTCAGCTGAAATTAACTATATCCACTGTGGTGCTTGCCAGGAAACTTGATAGAATATCGCCCAAAGTGAACATAAAGGAGAAATAAACACAGCAGAAATTAATAACAGGAGTTCAGACTGGTAGGTTGCAGGAGATGTGTTGTAAATTTCATCCAGCTGTAATGCAAATTCTGCCAAATAATTGGGAACATCTCCCTTTTTATATCACTGTTTCGCTACATATTAATAGCAACCAGTTACTGATGCAGTACTAAAATATTAATGATATAGTCATAAACCTGAATCAGTGCCTAACTTGGCAGAACAACGTAGGGCATCTTTTCAATCACGTGTGAACAAAACCAGTTTTCAGAAACCATTTTGTAACTGCAAAACCGTGTGAGCAGAAGTAATTGAAGGGCTATTTTAGGCACAAAAAATTGTTAGTCTTCCTTGGAAAATCAACAGCCGCATTGAGGTGTACAGTATGGGTACCCGGATCTTTCTGCAAGGCTGAGAGAATCTCAAACCAGGCAGAAACAAAGTTCATGCAATTAATTAGTAAGATTTCATCTGTGATTTCATCTGCAGCTGATATGACTGACTTTTATCTGTGCATTAGAGACAACAGCATCCAGCCCCTGGGGATGAATTGTTTCAGCAGGATTTAGCCCTTTGTTCTGGACTGAGATGGAATACAGGAAGGCAAGAAATCCAAAGCAAAACCTAGAATTTTTACACTTGCCTGATGTTAGAGCAGGTGAATTTATCAACTCTGTATTGCATCGTCCGTGACCACAACAGAAATTTGGGGAAGGTGAAAGGATTTAAAAGTCAGAAACTTCCCTTGCACCTTTTATATTTTCCAGTCTGCCTTTTAAGACTTGGAAACATACATAGACACTGAAGTACCCTTCTCAGGAGAACCAGGGGTCACTGCCAGCTAAACAGGCAGCCTTTGGGATGCTTGGTTGGATCTGTAAAAGAGAAGCAGGTCTTGAAATCTCCTCACTTCTCACTTTGGTTAAACTCTGTCATGACTGGGCTGGTCCATTTCATTATTCACATTTGTCCCTTTCTATGCAGATGGGGCCATACATCCAAGCTCTTTTCACACTTCTTTAATTGAAGCTACAAATTAAGGTAAGGACAGACACAGAAGGATTCTGGATTCTGTACAATTCCCAACAGCAGCTAGCACCCCAGGAATAGCTGGAATACTAAAAGAATATTTTATTTCTACATTTCCAAAGGACACAGGAAATGACTCATTCCTCCTTCACCCCATTAGGATCCAAAATCAGCTCTGGAGAAATTCATTAATTGCCAACATTTTGCACTGTCAATACTAAACCAAGGACTTTGCTTTAAAGGTCTTTCACTATTGTTTCTCTAACTCATCAGGGCACATATAAGCTGACTTTGATCATGACTGAGTTTTCTATTTAGAAGTGCAGAGAATGGAATGAAACTAATTATTAAGAAGGGCCTTTTTTTTCTGATTTTCAACAGCAGTTACATAAATGAGGACCCAAATCCCACTGAGATATCACTTAACAGTGTCAGCACCCGGGAGGCAGGGCTGATCACTGCGACAATGTCGTTATTATTTGCTGACCAGAGTCACTGCAGTCACTTACAGCAACGATAATCTTTCTTCATTATATCTGCAAGCAGATGCCATCGAGGTGTGACTGACAATCATCCCTTCAGAGCAAGTGACCACATCCATTGGCTCCTTGTTTATTAATAACACCGCTGAAATTTTAGTGTTGCTTCTGCTCAGGTGGAAGATAACATTTATTTGATTGACACCTGTCATTAGGAAAGTTTCTCCTACAACTGAAGCAGCAAATAATACAGCCTGACTGCAAACCAAGTTGCCAAAACAAAGACTTTCTTTGGTCTACAAGTTATCAGAGCAGGAGGAAAACTGCTTGTGTTTTGAAACTTGTTCTAGCAAGTAACTGCAAATCTCCCACATCTAAAGTCTACTCTAAAAAAACCAAAAAAAAACCGTCTCTTGGAAGAAGACAAGTCAAACATAACTCGTTCCTTTATTCTTTTTCTCTCTTACCATGCTCTACAGATAATTGTTTCATCTTGTTCTTCTGTTTCCAGGAAAGACCTTTCTAAATCCTCAGGCAATATTCAGAGCAGGCAGATTTTTCTTTGAGTGTTCAAGGCTGATCTGATCAATTTAAAAAAAGGAAGGTTACAGTACATTTTAAACCAAATACCCCATAGTATAAAATCTCAGAGGCCATTCTAAAGAAAATTATATTTTGTTAGCAAGTAAATGCAAAGAAATGATAAAGGGATTAGGTACAACCCCCTTTCTCATGTGTCCTCTGGGATTTTCTGCATTGTTCTCTTGGTTTAAAGGGTTTAAAATACAAGGGTAAGGCTGCTGAAGTCCTGGACATGTAAGTTCTATTCTCTGGCTGGAAATAAAGTGCCACAGATCACACAAAATTCTTCCCGGCTATTTTGTTCCCCCACATT
>WAAG01035370.1:0-24773 GCA_013390105.1 Tichodroma muraria | reverse complement strand
CACATTTTTTGTCCTTTTTCGCCCATAAAAGCTATGAATCACCTCCAGCCATGGAGAATCTCCCAGCGTGTGATGCACCACAGGGCCCCACAATCTTATCTGAGGCACTTTGGGCCCAGCTGCAATGTAAACACTCCTCACCACTAGGACTCCCTTACAGGGTTTAGAGTCTCTCTTTGCAACTGCAAATTTCCAGTGAAATACAGCTGCTGCCTTAAGGTTCCTTGAGGCCTCAGGAACCAGACCTGGCATAACGTGAAATTTGCTTCTCCCTTTACAAACTGGCTAAATAAACTCATCTTCTTTACAGTGGGACACTCTTCATTTCCCTGTCTTTCATTCTCTTCTCCCTCTTGTTGATTCCAAAAGGACGCCACGCAGGCCAACCACCAGGGCTAATTTGGTTTCCAATTTTCCCAGTAGCTTTGCAATCACGTTCCCTTTATCACCTGAACACAGTATATCAAATTTGCAGTCTAGGCATGAACGGCTTCTGGAATTATCTCCCCTGGCCAAGACACCAAAGCAATTCAAAGGCAAGTAAACAGAATGCAGAAATACCCCTGAATAGGATTACGTCATGTTCCTAAATCCTAACCCTGGTACTGCAGTAGTTATCCATTCGTCCTTTTCTTCTTCCCTTCTGGCTAATATTTTCCTACTCAGAACTCAGTTCATATTGCCACAGCAATCAAATATATTCTGTAAAGTTTCTAGGTCTGCATGAAGCTTCAGAGCTTGGCAAGCTGTATTGTAACACCAAAATACGCTCTTGACAACCACTGACCCCAAAAGCTGATGTGATCAAACACATCCCCCCATGAAAGAAAGAGCAAGGCTGTAATAAGTTTTACCATTTTAAGGAAAATAAATCCTAATCCTTTGCTGTTCTGTGGTATTCCTCTAATTGCTGTTTCCTTACACATTCAAACATCTCCAATTTGGTTCTGTTGTTTGAACGTCACTTGGAATCAAATCAGTGTTGCAGATGCAACGTCTTTGAACCTTTTAGTCCAGCTGTGAACTCTGGGCTTAATCCTTTAGGGCGCCCCTGTCTAGCAAGCTTTAATGTATATTAAATTTTCTAAAAGGAGAGCGAAAGTGGTCAAAGCAAGATAGTGCAAGGTTCTGTGTTTCATAAATTAATAAGCATCACCAACTGCATTGCTTGACCCTTTAAACTCTGTGAAATTAATATAAGTAGACAACCAAAGTGCACTTGGCCCCTCAAGAGCCTTGGAAGTTCACTTAAGCAATCCAAGTTTCCTTAAAGTTTTATAAGCCAGCTTTTAAAGCAAGTCCTTTGTACTTATTACTGGTGACAGTGAGCATTACAACAGCCAATGAACCTTTGCTGACTTCCGACCCCAATATGGTAGAGCGCAGTTATCAAGGGAAATATCAGAATCAAAGCTTGTATATTACATCGAGGTCCTGACTCCTGCAAGAGCCCCCCATAGACTCCTCAGAGTATGTCAGGGAAATAAACAGCTAATATTCTCAGACATCTACTTGTAATGTATGGATATTACTGTTTGCTTAAGCACTTTTGGCATGGTAACGTCCACACCCACCTCCCAAATAAAATCTGAAGCCTCTCACGAAGGAAGCTGTGGCACTCCCTGCTCCTTCACGAGAAGACAAAATTTTAAGATCCTTTATTTAACCTGGAAAAACCCTCTCCACTTGGTGGTGGCGAGTCAAGCAACACTAAGTTCATCTTAACCGATTAATGGATTTAAATTATTCATTGGCACTAGGTAGGGCATGGTGAGGAATACCCAGTCTTCTCTGAGCCCTGCACATGGGCAGAGACTGCCTCAAACAAAGAGAACTCTGTGTACCCACACCTACTGTGTTCTGGCATCAATCCTGCAGTCACTTGTAATACTTGAGTTAGCATCCTGTAGAAATAAGATCTCAGTACTGCCAGCTGATTATATTTTTCATAATGTAAAAGGTTCTTGATGAATTATTCAAGGTCTTTTCCCACTGTTTAACGAAAAAAAAAGGAGAAAAAAAAAAAGAGAGACAGAACCTCTAAGGCAGTCAGGTTTCTGGGAATAAACAGGCNGCAGGCAGAAATTCAAAGCCAGACAGGTTTTTTGATGAGATGAGAAATCACAAGATTATCTGCTGAAGGGCATCAAACCCTACTGCCTGTGTCCCCCTCCAGCCGTGAAGTCAGAGAGGGCACGTGTTATCTGTTCTCTCCACCTGTTAACAACATTTGGGTGAAGCTTTTGCAGACATTTAATGACACTGGTTTACGTTTGTTCATCTCATTTGTCTGCCTAGGTCTGGACATGGACAGAGACAATAACATCAGAGCATGGAGAAAATAAATACACAATCACAGACATATTTTATATATATACCACCCATGATTGTGCATAATAAATGAAACCCAAACAAAAAGCAGACATCAAGTATTAGGAAATAATTGATAAAATTCCCTAGCAGAAACACGGATAACAAGAGACAGATGGAAAAAGGAGGTACTTTGAGGAATGCGGTTCAAAAATTCCACACAAAGCGAATATTACCAGGGACAGGCTGGTGACAGGGTCACAGTCCCTGCCAGGCAGTTGTCTGCTCTGAGAACAGGGAAGATCATTTAGCAACTCCCTGATTATTAAATCTAAATTGGATCATAAGTGAACCTTGAAATACTTCGAGCCTATTCTGACATGTTGCTCCAATTCAGATTTTTTGTGAGTGTAACCAAGCAACGAATATTGAAGATGGAACCACATTAATTGATCTTTATCAATAAAAAGCTAATTTGAATGTTTATATATATGCCCACAGCCATCTACAGTGGTATTAGTGGTTTGATTGCATGAACCAATACTGCAGGAAATCAAAATATGTTCAAATGGACCCCATGCACTGACTGGACACAAGCCTAAGGGACCACACTAGTACAGCATGAGGAAGCAAATAACAAAATTGTTGACATGAGAGAAAGATTTTTACGTTAAGGACTCCTTGATTTGGAAGCCAGTCCACTGGTGCCTGCTTCCTCTTCCTCAGAGTTACCCATCTCCTTGCTTGTGAGTGGATCCCCAGCTGGTGTCAGGGAGAGATGTCCACAAGGCACAGTAGGTTTTTAAGGGATGTGACAAAAGAGGTCTGTGTTTCCTTCCAAGAAAGGAAAGCCAGCTTTGCAAATCGAAATCTTTAGCACCAGCCTCAGAAGAAGTCTCTGCTAAATGCTCATTTAGCTCTGTCAGAACAGGCTCTGCCTAAGAAAGGCAGACTGTAAGTCCTCTAGCTCCCTTTTTGAGAAACTCTGTGTAACACTGTCTGGAGAGGAAGCGAGACAAACCTCTCTCAAACATGAAAGCTGTTTTCCTTACTTGGAATAGTTCAGTATTGGAGAACCCATAGGAGCTTTCAGATGAGATATTAATTTGTTTTCCACCTTTCCCCAGGAGACTTCCAGGCTTTCTGATGAATGAACTCTGTCTTCCCAGCTCCCATATTCAGTCAGGCCTGTGACACATCTTTGGTTTTTGGTTCCTTGGATCAGGAAAGTTTGCTGAGTCTGGGGGAGTCTCAGAACTGCCTTCCAAATCACTAAAGTCTTCTGCAGATCACTTTTGATTAGCCAGCTGGAAAAGTGCCTTTTATCAAATCTCCTGGGGCTAACTCATATTGAAAATAACTCGTTCTTAACACTTTTAGGGGCAGGATTTCAAATGATGAATGAAGAAGAATATTCTCTGTCACGGGGTTTTCTTTGTTTTTCAAGTCCTCAGAGGGAGTTTGTGATCTTTGAAACTCTGGGACTGAGAGTTCTGTCATTTTCCACTGAACTTGCCACCGTTTCCTCCTGCAGACGTTTGGCTGTGTCTTGCAAAAGAAAAGAAGAGAATCGTTTGTTATCCTGGAAGTACATGGCCAAGAGTGTTTCCATAACTCGGGTAATCAGTCTGGGGCAAAGGTCTACTTTTTTTCCTTTCTTCAGGCAGCAGCCAGTACCAAATACTGCAATCCTGACTGTCCATGAACATTCCTGCCACAGAAATGGCTTTTATAATAATGGGAAATAGCCAGGGTATGTCTAACTTCACATACTGGTTTTCTGTTTTGTTTTAAATTTCCCATACCCTTGCTCTTTGAAACGTCCGAAGGTTTTACTTTTTTTAATTTTGGGGTGTTTTTTCTTCTTTCAGTTTAGCAAATTTTCAAAAGCTCTTAGTTATTTCTCAGGAAGAACAGAATCAGGCTCTGAAATGTAATTAGAATTTTTGAAGTTTCTAGGCTAATTTTCTTAAATACAAAACAAAAGAAAATGGAAATATGAAAATAGGTTTTACTCAAGTGTTCAAAATTTTCAGTGGCTGAAAAGAGAGAGTGTTATTAACAGCTTCAAAGTTCTCCAAATTTTCAGCAGAATCTAGTACAACTTCTATGAGGCAAGAAACCCTTTTCTGTCAATTTTATCAGTGAAGCTTATAAAAGATCTAACAGACAACGCATAGGAAAAGCAGTTCACTGAGACTATCAATTAAAACCACAAATACTGTACTTGGCTCAGAAAATTCCATTTCCACAGTGAGTGGATATTAATTTCAAGGATAAAACTCAGTAACTATAAACAGCATTAAATGAATCACAGAATATCCTGATTAGGAAGGGACCCATGAGAATCATGGCCCCGCACAGGACACCCCAACGTTGTCGTACATGATGTTGTACAAACAAGAGCTAATGAGGACAAGCACTGCTGGACCAGTCCCACCAAGAGAACCAGGCACACAACTCCTGCTGACTTCCCCTGACTCCCTAACTTGAGGGTGCAAGCACAATTTTCTTGGCTGGAGTCAGCTCAGGTCCCTCTGTGCAGCACTTCCTTGGGATACAGAGCTGCACTTTGGCCCTTCAAGCCCACTGGATAGAGCCCGTGGGTGTTTTAGGGTTAATAAGTTACCTGGTCCTGGCTCTGGGGTCCCATCTCCCTGAAGGGGGAAAGATTTAGATTCCTTCAGACTGAAAGACAGTGGATATAAATTAGTTATTAAAAAAAAATTTGCCCTGTAAGGGTGGTGAGCCCCTGGCACAGGGTGCCCAGAGAAGCTGTGGCTGCTCCAGCCCCAGTTGGATGGGCTTGGAGCAACCTGGGATAGTGGAAGGTGTCCCTGCTCACAGCAGAGTGTGGAACAAGATGAGCTTTAAGGTCTCTTACAATCCAAACCAGTCTGTGATTCCTGCCTTGCAGCCAGAGGAAGCTGTACTCCAACTTCTCCACCTCCCGATGAAGTTCTGCACTTCCAGCCTCCTGCCTCCAGAAAAGGCAAAAGGAGAAATCCTGCTTATCCATCTGTGACCTTAATGGGAAGCAATGGTCATCTTCTGCTCTTAAACAAAAAATGTGACTGCTTTGGTATGGGTGTGCATCTGCCTGAGGGAATGCAGAGCAATTTCATCTTCCCTGTATGAGGGTGGAAATGTCCTTGGGGTAACCTGGGTGATTCTTTTCAGGCAGATAAGGGAAGGCTCCCAATGGGAAAAATTGAGATTGGACCTTAACATGTCCCTAACTATGGACACAAAAAACACACAGGGAAAATCACTGCGGGGCTAAAACTTCAACCACTAGAAGAAGGTCTGGTATCAGCTACAAACTCTGCCAAATAACATCTTATTAACCCAATTCTGTCCAGGCAGGCATTCACCCCAACATTCCAGATGAGCTACTGACACTGCAGCAAATTTAAATACTGAGTTAGCCCCCAAAAGAAACCCTTCCCACACAGGCTAAACACATGCTACATCTCCCACAAAGTAAGGAGACTTTCCCACAGTTCCAGAAAGATTCATTTGACAGTTTCTCTTTCCTTGGCTACAGCTCTAGTAATTGATCTGTTCTATTATTTTTCCCCATTCTTTCTCTCTTACATTTAAATATGTCCTTCATACTTCTGGAGGGTTTTTTTCCCTAGCCTGCATCTCCACTGTTACATTATTTTTTATCTCTATCCTCTATTCTTCATGTGTGAAAAGGGTGCTCTGTTCTCTAATATTCATTTTTCTTTTTTTATTCTCCAAGTACTTTCTTTCCCATCTGTAACAGCCCCTAATATGCACCTCCATTCGATTTTACTTACCCAGCTTGAAACCCTCTCATTCTAATTACCTTTTCAGTTTTCTTCTATTTCTCCCTTGAGATGTCTCAATTAGTGTACTTTTTCTTACTGGCGGTCACCTCTGAGCTACAAGGTGGGTCTAACTCCAACTTAAACCATGCAGAAAATAAATGAGGAGCTGTTCTTGGCGGCCCTGCTGAAGGTGGTGTTACTTTACAAACTAGTGCACCTTTAATAGATGATAAATGGGCAGAAAAGTGGCCTTGTTAATGCAGCAGCCCTTGATTTGGTTGCCATGCCGTGTCCTTTCATTACTCAAAGATACAGGAAAGGCAACCTATGCTAAGTCCTGGGTGATGTAATTCCATACAAAGAGAGTGAGTAGAGGCTAATTAACATAGTTCTGGTCAAAGCCTGAAATTAACTCTTGTTTTTAAAGACCAAAGCTAAAAATGTCATTTGTCTTGCCCATAATTATGTTTAGAGGTAATTATGGTAGCAGAATAACAGCAAGCAGAATGAGCCTAGGAGTGGGCTTTTCTGCCCTTTCTATCGCTAGCAGGACTCAGAATTCTATTTCTGTCAAAGAGAACTGGATAAAAATGCAGGTGACATCCACAGTACATTTCTTTGATTAACACTGGCACTGTTATATTGAAGTTCACACAGAGCTTTCAGAACCTGAGGAGTAAATTCTCTCTCCACATGTTCCCACATAATGGAGAAACGAGCACCCTCCCCACGGCCGCCGGCACTGCCGCGAAGGGGAGATGTGAGCCTGATTAAAGAGCCAGGCTTGGACCCCAGAACCACATCCACAGGGATGTGTCCTTCCACAGACTCAGTTCCCAGGTCCCTTCAAATAACCCAGGATATCTTCATAGCACAGAGTTACCTCCAAATTAAAACATTTACTTCCTGGGGTAATTAATTTGTCATGCAGGTCTGACCACATCATCGTTTATGCAGAGCCACGATAACTATCTCTGTGTTCTGTAGAACAGATATATACCCCACACGATTGAATCCACTTATTTAAATTATATATCTATGTTTAAAAATATATTATTGTTGTTGTTATTGCCGCTATTATTAAAATCCCAGTAGCATATGCTGCTGTCACATTCAGGTGTCCTGAGATCCATCTACCTGCAGTGCCTGCTTCACCACCAACCCTGAAATTTATGGACACATCAGCCATTACTGACTTGGAGGATTTATTTTTGAGGTATGTAGTGCTAATTCAAAGATTTCAAACTAAACTCTAGATTTCTGCTGCACTGGGGCTGAAAGTGATAAAAATGTACATATACTGGGCATTACTGCATGGGCTGCTGGCAGGTGCCAAGGTCTGTAACACAACTGTAAGCAGAGAACATTCACTTGGTCCAAATTTGTCTGTTTCTGAAATTAGTACACTTTATAGTGTAAATTCAGTGAATTCATTCAAGGGCCCATAATATCATTTTTGGCACAAGTACAAACTAAGTTATAGCCATGATTTCACAGAGATGATGATACTGCATAAAACATGTCACAGCAACTTTTGTGAAGTTCTGAAGGAGAAAAGATCACTTCTGCAGACTTTTCTGATTGTTCTAATGGAACACTTCTGCCATTTTTACTGATATCCTACACAGCAAGTAGGGAATGAGGGAAAAGTTCCTCTGAGGGGATCAGCCCTAGGGGTTCCAAAGGCATTCTTCCACTGTGCTGCTGAAATCTTAGTCAGTCTTAAGAGATCAGCTCCACTGAAGCACTAAATTTTTAAGCACCAATTTAGGGTACAGGAGTTCTGCTTTAAAATTTTTTTTAAGAATGCCTAAACCTGTATAGCCCTTGAACTGTCTCTTTTCAGAACTCCAGAAAACTTCCAGAAAGTTGGGGGGGTCCTGTCCCCAAAATTTCATGCTTTTTCCCCAGCTATATCAGTTACCCAGTAAAATGTGTCCCTTCTCCCTACAGACATTGCCTCACACCCTTCTTTAGACCTTCACAGCTATTGCATTACTACCACTACTTTTACAAGTGCCAAAAGTACCTTTATGATGACATCTGCCAGTATCACCTGACAGACACAAGCACCAAAGCCCATCTGGAAAAACTGCCTCTCCCCATAATATTTTTGCATACTTCATGAGATTTTCTTGCAAAATTTTTTAACGATTTGTTTAAACACAAGAAAAAGCTGAAGAGTTGCATGTTACACTGACATCTGTTACATTCAAACTCTCTTTTGGGTCCTGTTAACCAAGTTTCATCACTAACTAGGTGAAATTCTAGAGATGCAGACCTTGCAAAGTTGCCATTTATGGAACCTGCACTGAAATTACAGGCACCTCTCTCAACTTCTAAGAGCAAGGACAGTTCTCTGCAGCACACCCAGCCTGGCTTGTCCTCCCCGTGGAAGTGCAAAACACACAGTGCAAACCAGAAAACCAGATTGTGACTGAAGGGACCCAGAGACAGCAAACAGTACCCCTGAACCTAAACTACCTTTTGCCTCTTGCTGGCACGGCACACAACCATCAGAACAAAGATGTGATTTGAAAATAGAAAGCATTTTAGTTCAGAGTCTGTCACCAAGGGCACGTGTGACACTCTTTGGACCTGCACCAGTTCTACACTGGACCAGGAGCTGGATGGAGTGGGAGTAATGCCAGGAGGTGACCATGTCAGTGAGCCCACAAGACCCCAGCCACCACCAGAGATTTATCATTGTTTAGCCATGTTTGCCCAGGGCTGGCAAGCAGCCTTTCTTCACACAGTGAGCTCTGAATCAGGCTCTCAGATGGCATGCACCTCCTTTCTGAAACATTTCTTCTCCATTTCCATTGCCCCAAGGTTTGGTGTGGCTGGACCCACCAGTATACACGTATCATAAAGAAATGTGTTCTACAGTCTCACCACAGTGCAGAGATCAAACTGGAAAAGGTCTTAGAGGCCCCAATGTCTTCAGCCATGGACCAAAACTGTTTCACTGCAAATCATTAGTTTGCACAGGAATGATCTATCTCCTCCTTTTCGTATGTGAAGGTCATCAGATGCTCTGTGTTTGACCAGCTGAGCAGCCACTGGCAGAGCACCTTCTCCTCTGAGATCAGTAGATCTGTCTCAGTCAGGCCATTCCACCAGCAGTGGCACCTACATCCATAGGTCCCAAATTGCAGCACTGCATGAAGCCATTCCAAGGTGACCTGCTGCCACAAAAGGGCTCATGTTTTTCCATTCACATTATTTGGGCATGACCGATACCCACTCCTGACCCTGATCTCACAGGACCACAATTTTCCTCTCCTTAACATCAATGGGATATCTAAAACAGTAAAACACTTCTACTGAAGCCCCAGCTCTTCCTAAAAACAAAGATTTGTACTGGAGGGAGAAAGAAAAAGTAGAAGCAGAGATCCCAGTTTGTGCTCAGAATCCAGCAGGATGAATCCATCACTGCCGCTTGGCTTCCAGTTGTTAATTTAAGCGAAGGAACTCTTATCTTCTACGGAAACCTTCTCAAATCAGCAGGAACTCGTTTGTTAAAACTGCTTCCCTGTTTCTGCTGTGTTTGAGAGCACCTTGGTCCTTGCAGAGAGAGCAGTGCGAAACAACACAGACAACTCTAAAATGTCTCACATGGCAGCTCCAAATGCTTACAGTTTATGTAAAGCCATGGAGCCAGCATGATAAGATCTAATTACCAAGCGAATTAGTAAAAAAACAGCTGCAAGGTTTGCAGAAATGTCTGGAAGTGCAGAGTAAATGGCCACAATTGATGGAGTTATTGCACAGGCATCCTGAGGGCACAGTCTGCAGCACTCCAGTCCTAACCAAAATCACTGTCAACAGTTGTTGTTTTCTACATTCTGTTAAATGAGAAGAGCATGAAAATGATCCTGCAAACAGACATTTAATATTCTCATGCACGTGAACTGCAATTAGCAGCAGCAGCAACAACAAACTCTGCTGTAATGTGTTCATGGTTAATCAATTCAATTGATCACTGTTTATTAAATAAAAACCTGCTCTCTAAACATCTAAATGGCATGTTTGGGGGCTTGGGTTTTTATCTTAGCTTTCTTTTTCTTTGTTCTTTTTTCTAAAGAACATGCTTCTAGGAGAATCAGGAGACCAATTAAAGCTTTTAATTTAAATCCAAACCAAGAGAAATGTTAGCAACGTATAGTGCCTTTACAAAAGCATTAGCTTAAAAGAGGTTTGAACCAGCCTAGCCACTCCCTGGAAAAGCTGCACTGGATCTGATTCCTTCCAATTCCAAAGTCTTTCAAGGCAAGTTAGCAACAGCCAGCATATTTATCTGTGTAAGAGACAGTCATGACCAGGTCAGCTCAGGATATCAGAAGTGGGCTGTTGGTAATGCAGATTAGGGGACACACTTTATTCACATCAGCACTGTAGCATTGATCACCCCTATTCTGCACCTTTGCAAAGTAGATCGGAGATCAATGAATTGCAGGCTGGAGAGATGCTGTGGATAACAGAAATCCTCTATGGCCAGTTATCTCCCTACAAGGAATAACGATCCTGCACAGAATTGGATCCTTTAAACCTATGAAGAATATCCACTACATCACAAGTTCAATGGAGATTGATACCAGGCACAGTCAGGTCTGGCTGTACCCCAGCCCAGAGCCAACTCCAGCACTTGAACACCACACCCAGAACTTCCACCTGTGGTGCTGATTCCTCCCTGCCCTTCAGCTGCCCCAAACTCTGCAGAAGGGAGGAGAAGGGAGTGTTGACACACAAAAATAACCTCGTGGGATTTAATTAAGACCACTGAACCTGTGTCACTTGTAATTTATGGCAGATTTGAACCCATGCCTCCAGAGGGGGAAAACGAAGGCATTTCCAGTACATTAGCTGACTTCAATAGCAAAGTCAAATCTGACGTCCTGTGACCCTCGAGTGAACGAAGACTAAGGAGTCCCTGTTATCCCAATTATTTCTGACTAGATTTGTGAGATGTTTGCGCTACCGTGGAATCCAGCCACAACCAGGTACCTGCCCTAATGGGGCAAGTGCAAAGCCTCCCCATGCCATGAAACCTTGGTAAGAGCATTAGAAACCTCCAGCAAAATTGGGTCATTAATGGCATGTTCCATGGAGAAAAAGGGATGTGGGGCGTATTCCCTCCCCTGCCAGCAGACACCTGGCCTCCACAGGAGCTAAGAGAAGGCTTACAAATAAAGCTCTACAAACAACCATCCTTGCCTTTATGACCAAAGTGAAAAAATGAACTTCCCTAAAATGCATTAGCTCAAATAAAATATTTTGTTCAGTGTCATATCAGGTGCTTCATGTTTGATCCCTTCAGAGACTGAGGGAAGGGTGAGAACTTGCTTTATTTATTGGTCAAAATGAAGCATATTTTGCAATGGAAAATGTTAATATTATTTTTTAAATTATTTTTTAATTCCCTACTTTTCAATCAGACTTAATTGCTAACTATGCAACCAACTTGCAAATAGGTTCAGCTGACCCAAAATTATCGTCTCTTTGGGGGTAGGAGAAGAAAACTCTGAAATCTTTCACTCAGAATAACTTCTACAGAGGTATTTCAGGGAACTGAAAATTTTATTTGTGTCCCAAGTAAACGAGTTCAATAAAATAATACTACAAGGAAAACTTTTCCCCAAGATGAAATGTCTTGCCTGACTGACCAGCCCTGAAACCAATAACAACACCAGGGAGGCTGAAAGCTGTGGCAGTAGCAGCAGCCTCTCTAGTCTGACCTGTTTGAGAGAAAAGGGATTATTAGGGAATAAAATTAAATCCTTTCGTTATAGGTTCCACAGCCAGCGAGTTTAGCACACAGCTGTCTAGTGACTGTGTTAAACCCTTCTTTACCCCCAGGCTTGCCAGGCAGCATCAGCCAAATGAATTCCTGACGCTGCTGATCAGACAGCTGACAGCCGGGAGGGAAGCAAGGCAGGTACAGACACTTGGAAAGGTGCCGGGGGAGGGGGACCCTGCCCAGCCCAGCACTGCAGAAATGTCCCCAAACTGTGCTAAAACCCCAGCCCTGTCCTGGGCGCTCACATGAACGCGCCACTGAAGGGAGGGGCGTGTTCCCCGTAGGAAATTGGTATCTGAAGTTAGGATAGAAGGGATGCCGCATCAAAGCGCTTCATAATGAGCTACAAATTTTGTTTGTAATTCAGCAATTTATACGGATTAGCAGCCGCTGACCTTCCCAAGCCCCCGAACGCGGCAGGCTCCATCCCTGGTCACAGAGTGACCTCTAGTGTTACCTACAGCCGCACAGATTAGGCTGAGCCCAAAGGCTGTGAGCAGCTTTCCAGCTGGGCTAACCTGGCATCCTCCCACTGACGCTTTTGGAGCTCGGTTTATTTAAGCCAGCTGATAAAATGCGTCCCGGAGCCTGCTCCAGCTGTGCTGCACTTGGTACCACGGCAGGATGATAGAGAAGTACCCCAAAAACCTGAAGCTGTTGAGACTCATCATAGAATCACAGACTGGTTTGGGTTAGAAGAGACCTTAAAGGTCATCTTGTTCCACCCCTGCCATGGGCAGGGACACCTTTCACTAGACCAGCGTGCTCAAAGCCCCGTCCAACCCAGCCTTGAACACTCCTCCCTATGTCTTCTGCTTCCCCACTTGTGTAAGAGCAATCTGTTCCTCCTACTAATTGGCACACAAAGTTTCAATGAATTTTTAAAACCCTGAAGAATGTTAGTGCAGAAAGGTAAAACAGAGAGCTGAGAGAACAGGTTTGAATCTATTTCCTGCGGAGCCCAGGTGTCTGTAAGCAACTAAACAGACCTGCTGTTGAACAGGATACTAAAGCAGCAGCATCCTCTAAAGGCTACTTATTCCTGCATCTTTCCAACTCCAATCTGGAAACCCAGGAGCTCCAGCACACTGCCAGGAGCGGACAGACACAGGGCACCTCCTAAGCCTGGCTTTCTGTTTGAATCTGGATGAGCACTGAGCACACCCAAACCAAGGCAAGTGAAGGTCACTGAATCACTGCACAGTGACAAATGCTAGGAGTGAACATTGTCACACACCTCCTGACAATCATTCCTGCAGCAGATTTTCTTTTTCTGCACAGCTCCCTTTGGCTGGGAGCTGCATTTCTGATCACAGGAGGAAGAAAAAGCTTTGAATCTTCCCCCTTGTCAGTTACTGTCCCCAGTAACCATGGACACTGGACTTCCATGGAGCAGGGGCAAAATTACACTGCAGACAAACCCTCCAGATCTTCTCAGCAGGGTCATAAGTATAACACAGCATTAAATAATATAAGACAAGTTCAATCAGGTCTTACTGAGATGACCGCGAAATGTTCTCAAAACTTCACACCACAGTCAGTTCAGGTGCCTGAAGATTCAGGGGCCCCATGTACTCCAGGGGGGCAAGCCCAGCACAAAATCTCCATGTTTGCCTTTCAGTGATGTGCAGTAAAATCTCACCTCTCCAGTCTCACAAAGTTCACATACCTTCCCTAAAAGAACATCCTGGACTAGCAAAAGATTGAATAAGTGAGGTGCCAGTAGCTGAAAGGCAAAGGGTAAATGGGAATGGTAGGAATTAGTAAGGCTGGGAGTACAGAGGTACCAAAAACTCACAGGAGAAGGAAGGGGAAAGAGCTGAAGAGCAGTAGTCAGGATGTTGCCAAACTGGCTGTTACTGTGATCATGGAATCTTACAGCTCCAGATTTTCTTGTAACAAAAATTAATGTATTTTCACTTGGATGGACAACTGAGATAAGCAGATTTGCACTGCTGGAATGAAGTCAGGGCTTACAGATGCTTTTTTGGCATTTCTGGTTCCTCTGTGCTTTTAGCTGATACCTTTTCTGTCTTTTCCCTGATCTATAAGGACATCTCAGACCACTTTGAGTTCTAATAGTCTACTTAAATCCATGGGCATGCTTCCACCCTCCACAGACCAACAGCCTGTGACACACATCTCCTTCCCCAGATCATGGAATGAATAAAAAATAAAATAAAATAAAATAAACAAAAGCATTTCATTTTAAAACCTTGTCCAACTCCTTCCACCTACAGGAAAGAGTTGAAGGGACAAGTGCCTATTTTGAGCAGAGAAGGCCAGAAAGTCCACCAGTAGCTGACACAGTGGCTTTTCCAGACGAAATGAAGACATGAGCTGGAGTGGCATGAACGACAGGGCTGGCATTCCTTGCAGGCCATGATTATCACTTATCAAATTACCCATGAGCAGAGCAAGCCAAGTGGAGCAGCACATCACACTCACACACACCAAACCAAGAACCAAGGCCTCAGGAAGCTTCAGAACTCCCTGTCCTCAGCTGGGGGGAAAGAAACGTTGTAGCTAGGCATAAGAGAGTGACTCAGTGTTCAAAATTACCTGTTCTCTTCTCAGAATCATAAAAGCCACAAAAGGAACACGCTGCTCAGAGAAAAAAAAAAAGATATTCTGATATTATACAGGGATGAGGAATAGAATAAAAGAAGGGTTAAGGAAGTGTCAGCCTGGAATACATCTAGTAATTGCTTGGTTCAGTGTTCTCAGGGATTGGCTCAATTGTCCTTGGAGTGGTTTCCATCAACTTCAGGAAGCCCTTAACACACAACCAGTCTGACAGATGGATCTCCACCATACCTCAGGTACCACTGCACCTGGAAAAAATCTCAACTGAAAGAGAAAGCAGGCTTGATGAAGGCTGAAATTAAGGCTTGTTCAACACAGGGCACTGAGTTCAAATAGGAGGGAGAAAAATTAATTACATTTGAAGGCTCCCTGACAAGACACAGAATAGACACACAAGATTCTGGAATAACAAGTACAAATACTCTGCATCCATTTCCAAAGGGCAAAGGAGTTTCCATGGAGTGATAATCCAAAGTTATTCCTGACTGATATCTCCTCCTGTAGACAAACACTTGTTAACAGCGAAAGGCAGTGTATTGACAGGAATAAACTGTAGAATTCAGATACATTTGTTAGGGCTTTGAGAAGTGTAAATCTCGAGGATAAAATTAGGGAAAGTGTATACTTGTGACTTGTTGAGGAACCAAGGGAGAAAGCTGAAATCAAACAGTACCAGACAGACAACTATCAGTAACCCAAACAGAGAGGTACAACAGGGCAGAGAAATAGCAGCCCAGATGGTGGTCATGTGAAAAAACACATTCCACAGATTGCAAAGTACTTAACTTATTTATGATTACACAAGACAGAGAAACATGGCAAAGTTAAAAAAGAAATTAGTTTAGACCACCATCACAGGCTTATGCACCTCTCTGATTTTGACTCATTGTTTCTTGACTTATGTTTCCAGGACGATACCTTTGATGATTTAGATGTCTAGAAGGAAAAAATATCTCACGAGATAATTTACAAAATTGCATACCAAAGTACAGAAGGAAATGGTGATTTTGTTGAGAGACAGAAATTCTAAAAAATGTTAAGCTGATCAACAGCCACTTGCCACTGATCTCCCCAAGAAAAAGCCTAAGGTTATTCTGACGAATAAAGTGATAATATTGCAGCTTCTCCCAGTATTGCCTGAGCATCAGTGTCCTAACAAGACAGAAAAATAGCCATGTCAGGAACATCTCTCCTCTTTGTCTTCATTAATTTACATTTTTTGGCTGCACATCCCAGAGGTGTGCAGCAGAGAGGAATGTGCAGGCTACAAAGGGCTCAGCTGGAATTGCAGCCCAGTTCTACCATAAAATGACTCAAAATTCATTAAATAAAATAAACCTGTTGTAGCCCAAGGATTGACTGACTTGCAGTTTCCCCTGCTCCTGGGTTAATACAGCAGAGTTGGCACATTGATAGAACACTCAGCAGGACAATGGGGTATGCTGAATTCAGATGAGCCTTCAAGGCTGGTAGGACCCTGCAAGGGACTCTGTGCATAGTCTGCAGCTTGGAGGAAGGGAAGACAATACAGATAAAAAGGGAATAAAAATGTAAAGAGCAGCAGTTGCACACTGACATAGATTTGTCGCAGAAAATAGAGGATCCTGCACACCTTGAAGTGACTGCAAACCAGAGAAGACCACAAATTCTACCTTCGAGCTTAGATTAAGCATATCTTCTGCTTTAGGTATGTTTGACTACAGGTCAGCTCATTAGGAAAGTCCCATCCCAATTAGACACTGTCAGAAATCCCAAAACTATACACACCTAGAAACCCAAATCTTGGAGAAAACCAGAGTGCCAGACTGCCTTGGACAGGTCTCTGTGCTCAGGTCACAGCTCAGCTGCACTTCCTGCAGCAGGAGATGTCCAACATCAGTCCCACAGGGCTGATGAGGTGAGGTTTTGACACCTCTCAGGACCAGGCAAGGTGGAGCCCATCATGAGATCCAGGTGCCCATCAGCTGCAGGTTTCTGCTTGGAGAGCAACCTGGTAGGAGCTGCTCCAGGAGTCAGAATATACAGTGGGTGGCCTGCTAACCCAAAGCCTTCTGACAAAGGCAATCGGGGGGGCACTCCGTAAGTTGATTCTGGTTTCACATCAGTCGGGCCAGCACTCAAGAAAGTGGCTCAGGCATTGGGCTCTTCAGGCTTGGGACTTAAGTGCACAACACTGAGCGGGGCCCAGGTTTGGGAGACACGAGAGCCAACACAACAGGGAATGCCAAGCAGGAGCAGACAGCTGGAATCCAGCCTCTCCCACAGTCAGACAGAAGGCTCCTCTGTAAAACCACAGTCCGGGCCTGCAGCTGAGCCCTACCATCAGAAGAGGCAGGTAGGACTGTGACTCCAGGAAGGGTGACACGGGGACTTGACTGCCAAGGCTAAGGCAGCGGATCTCATGGGAGTCTGAACTGGCTCGCAGGAGCTACTGCAGAAAAGCCCAGTCCATACTGGCACAAATGATGTGCAGAAAGGCAGGAAAGAGATTCTGGAAGCTAAATATAAGCTCTGGGAAAAGGAAACTGAAGACAATGAGTGTTCTCTGAAAATTCTCCCAGTAACTCCACACAGGACTGGAAAGAGAGGCAAAAAAGCCAAGGTTTAATACCTGGCTGAGAAGAAGGTTGAAAGAGCAGATTTGTCAGGAACTGGGGACACTTCTGCAAGGGTGGAGGCTCGTGCTAAAAGGACAGATGTCTCTGCTGCATTTTCCAATAGTCTTATAGGCAGTTCAAACCAGGAAGGTTGTGAGCAGGCTTTTACACTGGGAAACAGAGGGGAGCAAACAAGTGCAGGGGCACAAACAGCTTTGGCCAATGCTTCTTTGAGGACAAAGCCACAGAAATCATGTATTCTCACACAGAGGACACAGCAGGGAGCAGAACAAGTCAGACAGAAGGACAGAAAACAGAGAAGGTGTCATTTGTGCAAAGTACTATGGGAACCAAAACAATGATTTGAAAAAATCTAATCAGAAATCTAGTAAGTGAGAAATCTGGAATATCTTCATTAGGCGAGGACATCAGCTAAACATGTATTTCACAAATTTGGAGGACAGAAGACAACCTGAAATATTCTCCCCACATAACACTCATTCCATTTATGCACAAATCAGATAAGTATGGGGTGATTTTCTCCATGCACAAGAGTAGACACTCTGGGAGAAATGCCCAATGGCTAATATTTGTTCCATGCTAGATGCATCAGCAGCATTCTGGCAGCAGTATTTAGGCACAAAAGCAGGGTTTGTGCCTGGGTGCACTCAGTACCTCCCCTGGGAGTCGCTGCCACCTCTAACTAGCATTTGGGTCATGTTCAGCATGCACGGGTTGTCACTGCTGAATGCAACACACTTCCCATGCCATCAGAACAAAGGCTAAAAGCAAGAGTTTTGAGCTGCAGAAGAGACTGGCAGTTTGGGAAATCCATTAATTCCATAAAACAAAAATAATATACTAGGTAAGAAGTTAAGGTACCACAGTGGGCAGTATATTACTTAAAGGTTAACATCAGCAAGTGTCCTGCCCCAGGAGATAAGGAAACAGCACTTGAAATGGTGACTGACATGGGGAGCTGAGAGTTTACAAGTTCTCACCTCTGCACAGCCTTGTCTTTATACCTCTCCCCATGCTGGCAAAAAAACTGGTTTTTTGAGATGCTTCTCCACTTCGTCTCCTCAGTTTCTGCATCCCTTTTGTCAATTTGGGCCATGCTGGCCCTGGCTAACTCCTCTGGGACACTGCAGAACCTGTGTTAACCTGAGATGGATCTGTGATAAGCAGCCATGGCAGCAGCACCACGAGCTGAGACTGGCCCGTGTCTGAGGGGGGGAACTGAGGAGTGAGGATCTGGAACAGCTCTGCTGGGACACCTCAGTTTTTACTGTGTTTAAAATTACAGATGCACAGGTTTTAGGGAACCCCACATGGAGTCATCCTGTTCTTCCTCCTGGCCCAAGAAAAGACCTAAATCACTCCTGAGAAATGAATTATCAGGAGAAAATATTCTGAGAGCAGAGAAACAATTGCTTAAACATCACTTCTTAATGCCTATCAGCTTTCAGTCTGTATCTGTGTCAGGCTGGGGGTGTTTAACATGTGATTGTACAAATCCTAGAGTAATTTCAAGAACAAACTGTACCAGAGCCACAGAAAGAGAGTTCCCTAGGAGGTGTTTGGGTAACATAACCAATTCATACAGAGAGGGTGTGTGTGTGTGTGGATATGCAGGCAAGTACAAAAAAAGCACATGGACACACACACCCACACATCACACCAGGATGCTGCAGAATCCCACAGACAGCAGCAGTATGAAAGCCTGGTTTTGCTTGCACTATTTCTGAAATTTCTTGAGCCCTCCTGCTTTGCAAAATGGAATTATTTAAAACCAATATAGAGAAGCAGGATTGCACTTTGAAGAGGAGGGGGATACAGCCCAACACTACCTGTATCCATGGAAATCCGATTTTGCTTCATACTTACAAATAAAGTTTATAATCCTGGCTTCACCTCAGCTAGATCTGCAGTTTTCCAACTCACAGGGTGACAAAACTAAATTGAAACATGTATCTGAGTACCTGTGTATCAAAGTGACAGCACTTTGACCCTGGCTTGAGTTAAACTGATTTCCATATCTGAAGACAACAATGATTTTTTTATGTCATCAGAAGTAATGGGGGAGGTGGGGGTAAAACAGTATGTCACAATGTGGGGTGCTAGAGACTGGAAACACAAGTTCCTTGATGGGGTTCCCTGGTCTCTGCTGTGCCCCTGGTAAAATGATCTAAGTGTTTCTGGCCCATTGCCACGAGCCCTCTCCTCTGCTGCGTGTGCAGAGAAATGTGCTACAGCATTCTGAACGTGTCACTGGCACTGTTAGCAGGGCACACATAAAACCTCACTCGTCTTTAGTGCAGCAAGTAGGAAAGGATGACTCCTTTAATTATTAAGCATAAGTGAGCCATCCTCCCAAAGACAGCTCACACTGGGTTGTGCCCTGAAGATTCAGCGCTCGTGAGTTGATGTTGCAGAGCTTCAAAAATATTTTTCTCTCTTTCTTCAGCTGTTTCTCACTTCTTCATTTGTTTTTTTTCTCCTCCCTTGAACTCCCAAGCCCGCTGAATCTGAGCACAATGAGCAGCACAAAGGAAACCTGGCAGCTGTGCTGCCTCCCCTCTCACCCCTGGCCCACACGGAGACTGCCCAGGTCAGGAAGGGTCTGCTAAGCCTCCTGCACCTCTCACCTGAGCTTGGTGCTGACCCAGCTCAGGGGAAGGAAGGGCCCAGGTGTAGCAAACGGTGTGTCCATCACTCTCCCAGGAACAGGATGGGTTGTGTCACTCAGGAAACCATGGCTCGGTAACAATTTCTCCAGCAAACTCCACTGGTACATCAACTCCTGCCACCTAGGCTGTAGGGCCAGGGGAGGACCTGTGAGATGAAAGGACAAGATCTGAGTTTTGGCTGAAATATCCTTTAAAGTTTTCAATGCAGCCCTCAGCTGCCACCTGCAAAAATCTGTCCTTTTCACCACTTGGCTCCTCTGGGCTGCTGTCCACCGTGACCGGACCTGCTCATTCATTTGGAGGTCAGAAGGAATAGCATTTCATGGCAGAAGGCCTGATTCACAACAAAGAGGAAACCAAAATTAATCCTTGGAGTAGAGGCCAGCCTAAATCTTGATGTTTGGGTAATGAATCCTATGATGTCTACTACACCGAAAGAATCGTGAGTATTCAGGGCCCTGGTTTAGCATCTCTGACTGGGTGTAAAACCCTGTGTTCCTTCCAGATCACATGTTGCCATCTGTCTCTGCTTCTCACCAACTCTGTTTGGCCACATGCCGCTCTTTAGGGCATATGGATGCATCAGCCAGCAAAGAGGAGCACTACCTGAGGGTTCCTTTTCCCTCTACTCTTTCTGTGCCTTCTTAAGATAACCAACTCTGACCTCTCCTGACCCTCATAAACACAGAGCTGGGTTTGAACTAACTCCAAGTTCAGGGCATTTCAGGACAGAGGAAAAACAACTACAGTGCAGGTAGTGCAAGACAAGAGAACCTTTGCTTTAGGAAAGATAAAAGTAGAAATAGTGGAGGAACAAATTCATCAACATCTACTGTCTGGCAGGTGAAGTTGTATATGGATTAAAGTAAAAGTGGTGCAACCGAGCTTCTAGGAGCAATCACTAGAAGACAGAGGAATGCCCTGTATCTAGGTAGACGTGGATGCTCAGATTCCAAAACCTGGATTAATATTGTCTACGTACAGAGTACAAACATAGTAACAGTTGTGCCAGTTTGTGCAGCTAAACTCCAGAAATTTCAGGAGCTCTGATCAGACCCCACACACTGCACAACTTCCCATGGAGAGGCTTTCCTCCTACTCACCTCCAGGCCTTTAACCACCTTGCAAATGTAAAGCTGAGCCCAAGGCACAGGGAGAACTTCCTAACAACCCCACCCTCTCCATCCAGCCTTCCAACACCTTCTCACACCTCCTTTTCCCCTCTTGGTTCATTTGCTGCCTGATTTAGCTCTGTGCCCTCCCTGTGCCAGTGCCTGCCCTGCCAGGCAGGACACCACACATGGGTGGTATTGCCCAAGGCTGCAGGGGAGTGCTGGGGGCACAGAAATGCCCTGGGGTGGCTTTGTAGCTGATCCCTGTCAACTTGAATCATTTCAGCCACCGAGCTGTCTGCTCCTGCAGTCTGTCCTCAGAGAGCCCCACACGTCATCCTCGCTGCCAGCTGCCAGCCACAGGACAGCTTCTGTTTACTACTGCAACACACAGGCAGATCTGGAACCCCCTTGTTAAATCATAGCATTGGTCCAAGCTATTCCACGGCTTGGACTAAACCAGCACGTCCCTTTTGTTATTCTGTCTAGGCTCAATCCAGTGTTTCTCTGCATATGTTAAATTGGGAGGGGAGGAGAAGGATTAACACGGTGTCTGTACTGTGATTTTTTACTCTGTTAGCTTGTGCTGAGTGAAGGGGGAAGGCAGATGCTTAACCCCCAGCAGGGTCTCACCACTGAAGTCAGCTTTGCAACCTCCTCTTCCTTGCCAACGTTCCTGTGAAGATCCTCCAGGCAATCTGCACGGAGCAGGCTCTGGCTCACCTGCAATCACTTGCATCTGTGAGATCAGCTGCTTGGTGGCATCTCATCCCTGTGAAGGGCTGGAGCTGCTTCATCTCAGCTCCTGCTGAGTTCTGAGGTCAGCAGAAGTTGTGAGTCTCTGCTACAAGGAGGAGCTCAGTGAGTAGCAGGGTCTCACAGCCTCTGCTCAGATGAGATTGCAGCTGGAGATTTAAGTCAGGAGCTCCTGCCTGTTACCAGAGACAGGGTTTTGCTTGCATGAAAGGCAGATACTCCTCCTTCCCGTGTCCTGCTTCGCTAGGAACCATATTCCCCTCCCGAGCAGTGCTTACACCTACAGCCTTTCACTGCCTGCCAGTGATGTTCATAGCTAGATCCACTTTGTGCTCCACACTGTGCTGCCTCTGCCAAACCCCACTGAGCATTAACCACCTTGCAAAGGCTAATGGAAAGCCTGTGAAAGCCTCTTATGTCCCATGGACACTACTTGCAAGAGAAGAAACAGCGTAAGGACCAAAATCAGCCTTCAGGATTTCAATCAGCACACAGACAAGAATGAATTTGAATCCATTTTTTTACTCCAGAAAGGTTTACTTTGCTGTCAAAAGCTTTTTAGAGCCTTTTATGGGGGAGTTATCTCAGAAACAAGAGGTACAGTCCCCCATGATTTTTTTTTTTTCAGGAGGAGAACTGTGCTTCAAGACATTTCTTTGTATTTCTGAGCCAAGGCACACCTGCCTTTTATCGATCTCCTGTACAACTGGACGGGAGCCAACACACTCCCACAGAGCAAGACCCACAGCACAGCACGATGCTCCATCAAACACTGGCCACCTACCCATTGTCATGTATCCCGTGGTTGTCACTAGCCAAGATCAATCCCATGCTGTTCAGCACATTTTAGGAACTCAGGCTAATAAATCATTTAAGTGCCTCTCACTTCACAGATGGTAAGTGCAGTTCAATGAAGGTAATTATAAAAAAAATTACTTCTGGAGCAAAAAAATCAAAACATGGGAATATCTGTCTAATAGAAAAGGCCTGCAAAGAGATTTGGGAATTCTAATAATTCTGAGGAGCAGGTTAAAGGTCTGGAAGCCTGACAGTAGGTTTTCCCTCTGATTGACTGAATCGATCCTGTCTTCATATAACAGCTCTGAGCCCCTGTATCTACCAGATTTCAGGTCCTGAAAACAGTGTTGAGGGAAAAAACTATACTGGGCCTCCTCTCACTACAATGTGCTAGGTTTATTCCTTTGTGCAAATGCAACATCCATCACTAAGAAGACAAGATGATGGAAAGGTGCAGGTCCTGGAGGGAGCAGAGAACATACAAAAGCAAGACCCAAACTCTGGTAACAGTGGCGGATTCGAACGGAACTCCCAAATTCCATCCCACTTTTGTTCTTGGCTTTTGTCATGACATGCTATGACTGTGCCATTTCGACCTATTGCCTACATTGTGCTTTTTAACACCAGAATAAAACTCCTTAGTTCTTAGACGATATAGGTAAATGAAAGAGCAGAAACATTGAAGGTTTATTTACAAATAGTTAAACCACCCTCTCCAGCTAAGAGGCCACAGTAAGTGATGAAACTCCTTTTGTCTCGCCATCGAGGCCACGGCCACCACCACCTCTGGGATGCATAACCCAGGCAGAGGAGTAAGTCAGACTGGAGAAAACTGACTTTCTGAAGCTTCTTCCACTCCAGGAGTAGCTGAGAGATCTGTGACTGTTCAGGTCCCTGTCCTGACCCTTCATTTCTGCTCTGGTTCCTGTCTCTGATTTCTGTCTCTCCGTATCTCCTTGTTCCAGCTTCAGATCCAAGCACAGAAAAGGGCTGTCTCACCTTTTCCAGTCTTTATGTAGCATAGCTAGTTCAGCCAAACTTAGGGTTGTTACAGAATCAGTGCTCCCAATACTGCTGAGATACAGAACCAAATACTAAATTGTTGGATTTTTTTTATATGTACCATGGCAAAAATGAATCCAGCAACTGATGAAGTTCCTCCAGAATTCAAAGCAAATTCAAAACTAAGACACAAAGTAATCAGTTTACCATTTTTCTTTTTTTCACCTCGGTGAAAGATAAATTCATGCCCTTTTAGCAGTTTACAAAGTTACTCTTCTTACTCCACCTGCTTTTCTACTAAGCTCTACACCCAATTTTAGCAAACACAGTAATTAAAAAAAAACCAAACATAAGTCTTTTACATAAAGTTTTCAGAGTACAGGGTGTTTACTTTATTCTCTTACCACCTAACAAGTTGTGATCTTCATTTTCATCTAAAGACATTACATTGACCACACCAAGGGTAAAGATTTGTTCACGAAGCACTAAGTGAATACAAATGGCTGAGTCTCTTCCTTTCAGGACTCAGAACAAATACCCTTTTTTTGATTGCAATTACAATTTTAAGAGCATGACAGTTAGTGATGCATTTTGAATGACCTGAAATGATTATATAAAGTGAGATCTACAAGCCAATGTGAAATATGATTCCAGGAACTGTTAGGAGATTAGAGATATGAATAGATAAATTTGTTGAATAGTTTCCTTGGACCCTAGAACTTCAGCTGGCTCTCAACAGCAGGCAGTCACAAGGCCCTTTTGATTGTGCAGAGTGGTAACAGCAACATGGAACAAAGCAGCTACAAAAGAGAAGAGTTAAGATGAGGACAGTTTTGGTAAAATTTGTCACTGTGCTGAAGGCAGGAAGGACCAGCTCTATACCCAAGACCTTGGAGCTGCTATTGTTTTTACACACTCCTGGAGATGCAGGAGATCTTACCTAAGATTCATCCCTGGCATTTGAGGATGTATCCCAGCTGAATCAATAAAGCTTTGAGGATTATCTAATAGGAGTTAGCAGAAGTTCTGTGATTTTATGAGTGTTTGAAGCTTTCCTGTTTAGTTTCACTGAAGTCATCAGCTAAACGAGTGCAAAACAAGTTAGCCCTGAACTCTCACTCCCTCTCCCACTTTAATAACAACTTTCATTTAATTAGCACCTCACCAGTCTGAGACTTCACAAGGGACTTTTTGAAAGCTGTCCAGTCATGTAAGCTGCAGTGCCAAGGCAACAAATAAAATCAAGAAATTAAAACCCAAGAAAAGCCCCCATTTAGATTTACAGAGCAAAAGTGTGGCAAAGCAGAGTGCAGGATGGATTCCCA
>WAAG01035364.1:0-37558 GCA_013390105.1 Tichodroma muraria | reverse complement strand
ACCAAAAGTGTAGACTGTCCCATATCATTCTCCCATCCTTATCTCCCTTCTTCACTAGCATAAAGAAAAATATTAAATCCCTTTAAAATTACATAGTAATCCTACAACCTAGTTTTTCAAAGATCTTTTTGTTTATAAGTAGTATTGGAGGTAAATAGGTCATAAAATCTACATCACAGGATTTCTTAGCTTTATACCTTTGAGAGTTACTTTGCTTCACAGAGGCCAAAATAATTACAGGACTACTGTCAAGTGGTTTATGTTCTGCAATTTGGAGTTTATTAGTGTTAACAGGGTAATGTTATATACTTTTTGTGGTATACAGAGTCCTTCAGGCTAAACATTCTTGGGCTACAGGTTTGATCGCAAAAATAATTTAAAAATCCTGTCTACATATTCTTGATGGAAGTTTGCTTGATTTTCACAAAAACAGAATTATTGTAAAGCAAGAGATTTTTAGGGGTATTTAAAGTAAAGGGTCCTCTTTTCCTTCAAGTCTATGAATAGTTCTTCAACTTGAATCAATCTTGAATATCTCAATATTTTAAACTGTTCTTAAATACCCACAGGGTGAGCTCTATTGCTCCTGAGACCATTGGTGAATATCCCAACATGGGATATGTACAACAGCTGAAAGCAGATGCTGTTAGCCTGTCTGCAGATGAGTTATTAGCAATTTTGCTAAGCAAAGGTTATTCCTCTGCTCAGGACAATCTAGTGATGCATCATCTAAATATGAATTTCCTTTGTAGCCTGGAACACGTCCACTGACATTCCATTTACTGGCTTTGTTTACACCTGAAACTTCCTTTTTTTCTCACTGGATTCCATCTTACTCCACTCACAGTCCCCACAGCCACAATGCAAGTGGCTCCACAGGCCACCTCAGCCTGGTCTAGAAATATGGTAAGGGATCTTACACCAAACTCTCCAGAGCTGCAGCCTACCCAGCCAAGCAGGAGGCTGCAAACAAAGCAAATTGGTGTCAAACACTGGCTTAAGCGTGTCCAGAATCACAGCAAATATTGCATTACTAACGTTTTCTGTCCTGAGTTCTCTTCACGTGTCATGGTACCACTCCAGATGACCCTTGCAGAAAGAGATGAAGCAGCACAGAAGCAGGTGGAGAAATGTTTCTCCAAATGCTGTGGTAGGTAAACTTGTAAGTAATATATTTCCCCTGCCCATAACTCATAGTTGAAACCGCTATACTTTAAAATTCCCATTCCTGCTGGGTCCAGAGATGGCTTTATTACCACTTAAAATTCTGTCAAATAGAAGAGCCACAGTTTAAGCAATGGACTGCAGAGTCCAACTCCCCAGCATGTTATTTTTTATGAAAAGGAGCTGATTGTATTGCAAGCAATTTAAGACAATCTTCTCCAGTTAAGAAACTCCCAGCTTCCGTGACTGGGATTGTACTGCAGCATCCTTGGAATTGCAGCTGTTATCTCAGAGCATTACTGGGAAAGCACTGTCAGCAACAGGGTCAAAGAGCTGGTTCAAAGCTGTTTTGCTGGTATGATCTGAGCACAGCTTGCTCTTTTAGCAAGCAGATGTATGGTGGTATGGAGAACCACGTGACAAGCAAGTGAGAGGAAAAGAAACAAAACCAAAACATTTCTGCCTCTCGAATGCGTTTCCACTTGGAAATTCAGGGTGCTTAGCAAAATAACTAGAGGAAAACAAAATCCCAAACCAAAACAAAACAAAGAAACCCTCAAAACAAAACAAAAAACCCCAAATGAAACAAACAGCAGATCAACATGAGGTCATTACCCCAGATAGGAGCAGATCCTGTCCTGTTCCCAGCTCCATGACTTCAGTGGTTGTGAAGAGATACACAGAGTTTTTACTGTTCCTTGTATTTGAGTGAATTTCAGCCTCAGGGGATCATTTATAGTGAGCATCTTATTATATAGGGTCAATCCTATCTTTTCTGCTTGTCCATGGGCAAGAAAAGGATGAAGCAACTTGTAGTGGATTTGGATGCTGGGATTTGCTGAAGAATCAGAAAGATAAGAGCTCTTACCTTGCCTTATTATTTAACACACTCAGTCACTCCCCTCCCTGCAGTACCTTCATGATGTCTCAGTTTCACTCTCCAGCTGGGCTCTCCCAGTCTGGGAAGATTGGACAAAGCCATGTCCATTCACGCTTTGCTGCTGCTCACAGTGAATGACCAGACAAGGTCCCTGAGTATCCCACTGCTTTTGTCTTCACTCTGCTCTGATCTCCAAAAACTGCTCCCGCTCCCAGGATCTTTAGCAAAGATCTTTTACATTCCAGATGCTGCTTTTATCTCCCTTCTTCTTTTGGGGAACCCTTAGTTTAACTCGTCTTTCTATCCATAGCCCCAAGTCCCTGGTTTTCCTAATCTAAATGGTCTGTGCAGAAGCACAATACATGATCAACCTCTTAACTGGTGCCTATGTCTTCATTAATGGGAAGACTCATGACATGGAAGGCTTTTTGAGTCCAGAAACTATCAATATTCAGAACTCTCCTGTAGATCTACTAAAGCAAAGTTTCACTGAACTCCAGTGGCTCTGAATCTGAAACCAGCAGCTGAAACCAAGCCCCAGAAGAAAGTGAACCTCCTTAAAGCCATAGAAATTTTGATTGCCAGCTAGTGTTAGACATTTTAGTTACTGTGAGGTTAATGGTATCTTGCAAGTTCCAATGTTTCTGCTTCCTAACAAATGAACTAAATTAGTAAAAATTATCCCTTCCCTGTTTCTGCTATCCTAAAGAAGTCATGTATCCTGCTTCCAATTAAATTAACCATTAACTCCTTTTGATGAAGCTGTACATGATCAGCACCCAAATGAGCTTCAATCTATACAAAGATTTAAGACCACAAGTGGAAGTGTTTACAGATTTCAAAGATAGAGCAGTGAGCTGCAGACTCAGATTGGGGACAAGTACAAGCCTACATGGTTAAGAAGCGAGCTAAGTTGGGTTTTGATGCACAATGCTCCTTTGGAGCTTTCTGAGCTCATCCTGTAGATCCATCTTCACTGAAACTGAACTGAAAATGCTTCTGTCTAAACCTGGTTATCTCAAAGATAAATCACCTGGATATGCATCCTGTGACTCAAGAAAACAGCACACTGTCTTGAAAAATAATTTTAAAATAGATTGTGTTTCCCAACATAAGGTTCAGAGCAGACAACAGATTTGGCATGTTCATTGCTGGACTCACATGAGTTCAGATAGATAGTAGTCCTCACAGACATTGCCACACAGACAATCTGGGACAGAGCTACGTTCACAAAGCTCTATCCATGGTGTCCATAGATGGTAGCATAAAAGGAGCTCAGTTTTCTTTCGGTAAAGACAAGGGATAGAGAAAAAAAAAGAATAAAATGGGAAAGGAAATTATTTCTGGGTGTCCAGACAAGCATTTCCTGATATTGGTCCCTCCAGTACAGCAAATTAACATAACAATGAGGATGATTTTGTCCCTATTGTGTCTTCCTCCTAGCCAGACAGAAAAATGTTGTAATACCGTGAGTTTTTCACAGCTCAGTCTCTATTGTTTTCTCCCCTTTTGGTGTTCTCACTGTTGATTGCAGAGTGCTTTAATCAGGCACAAGTGCTGCAGGCTGATGGACAGCCAAGCCTTGTGCAGGTAGTATTACTGGGTAATACTTATCAGCTCCATGCTATCAGCTAAAATTCATTTTATTCTCTTTTAAAAGTCAACGGCTACAAAATGTGAGGCAGGAAAAGAGAATTGGAAGCAGTGGGCAGTTCACTTGCTATTGGAGTTTATAGGTGCATGGCCAAGAGAAAAGCCATACAAGAACAACAGCACGGGAGGACGCCAAGGTTGTCCCAGCTGTGAGGGATGGGCAGCCTGCAGGGATGCACATGGGAGGCCCTCAGCAGGACACAAAGGCAGGCACTTTAGGCAGTGAAATAATATCTTGCTGCAGGAAGGAGCATTCCTGGCAGTACCAGTACCCCCACAAAGTGCTAAGTGGAACCCTTCACCTGATTTTCTCTTCCTTCCTATCCTGCGCCTGTTATATACCAGTGGGTAGGAAATACCTCCTGGCAGGTGTTTGTGTTGGCAGGACCCTAAAGCCTGTCTCCTGTAGGAATCCAAGGTACTGTGCCAAGTGACATTTCCTTTTCACTCATCCCTGGCAGGTGCTGCAGTGTCCTGAGCTCACACCCTGGAAGGAGAGCTGGGAGCTCCAGGTAGTATCTGCTGAGGGCAGCATGGCATGGGACAGGGCACAGCCCAGAGTCAAGGTCCAACAGGTTATCAGAACATTGCTCTTGTTAGTCCCAGGCAGGTCTGGGATGTGCAGCACTCCAGGATAGCCACTGTGCACATGGAAAAAATGGCAGAGAATGGCTGTGGCTGCACACAGTGCTCTGCTGTCCCTCCATTCAGAGGTGGGGGGTTGGCAGACACACTGGTGATTAACACAGCATTAGGGCAGCATGCTCAAACAGAAATATAGGCCAAAACACAATCAAATATCCTGTATTAAAGAGCTTATAACACATTTCCTGACATATTGATGTAAGCAAAGGTTAATCTTTCCTGGGGTCGCTTACAAGTGCTTTCAGAGTTATACTATGCTGATTCTGCAGTCTGCTTTAAGAGTACAGGGCCTATACTGGGAAACTGGAAGTCAACTGACCACTTTGCCTCCTACTACCTCAGGAATAAAGAATTTTGCATCTTATCTTTTACCTCCTGATTGTTTTTATGCTTGGAGGGCCTGCAGAGAGCTCTGTCTGAAGTCTGTGAGCCCCTTTGCGCAGTCTGCCCAGTGTGGTACCATGGGAAGTGCAGGTGGGACAGGAGGAAATCTGGCAGTTTTCTCCCAGCAACCTGCACAGCAGGCCAGGTTTGAAGCCCCTGTGTGCTGAACCAAATAGGTTCCCACACTCTGCAGTGTTTCATTCTGATGAATCGGCGTTTCTCATCGGCATTTGGCTCCACCAGAAGATTTCTGGCCAGATTTAATCAGGGAGGCTTGAAAGCCATCCAAAACACAGGCCAGGGAAGGATATAGCTACAAAAATATAGCAGCTTTTTCACATTTTCTGGATTGTTCGGTAATTACATTTGTTGGAGATATAATTCATGCACGATTGTTTAGAGTTGTTCCTGAAACATTTATCAGCTCACGCACAATTATCTTTCTTTCCTTACAGAATCAGACTGTAATCAGTTCTATAAACCCTCTGAGATATTTGTTTGAAGACAATGTTTTTTGTAGGGAATAAAGATGGCAAAGAAGAGTGTTTTTAAAACTGCAGCCAAAGAGAAAGTCAGTAATCACACAAATGGAAAATACAGATTTTTCTAACCTAGTGAAAATGGATTCCTGCAGACCTCTTTCTGTTTTTTCTTCTTATTCACTGTATTTCATTTGTCTTGCTAAACTGCACAAAACTCTGGTACATTGCCATGGCTCAAACTTTTTCTAAGGATGAGAAGTTATACTGGTTTAACACAATAATTGTATACAAATGCTGTATTACATCGGTACAGTTCAAGAGCTTTGACCTTCTTAATTTTAACGCAGCTGCACCAGTAACTGCTTTATACTAATCTGGGAAATGAATAAGGGAGATAACTGTGACAAACTGTTATGCCGAGATGGCCATGCCCCCACCACTCTCAGGATTTATTTGTGTGAGCCAGTTGGTAGGAAACATTTCCTACCTGGCACAGTTACAGTGGTTAAAACCAAGCAAACATTGTCTGTGCATCAGGCCATAAGGATGAAATGTTGTCAGAAGTCTCTGGCTGCTTTGTGCTCCTATAGCAATATATGGTATCTATAAATCTGGTTTAGCAGCCTAATTAATCAGAGCTACAGCAATTTGCATCACTGGGGCCGCTCAGCCGGAGCATGAAGTAAATTCACATCCTGGAGCCGGCTGCTGCCCCTGCTTGTGCTGTCTCTATCCTTGTGTGACTCCACTGACAGCCCAGCTTCATTCTCAGCTTGCTGTGTGTGCCAGGAGAAAAGCTGCTCTATTTCTTTGCTCCTCAGGCAGACTTCAGCATTTTTTTCTCCCTCCAGAGCATTGTGAGCATGGTCATGTCCAGAAATTTTCCCTTGACTGATTCAAGCCTCCACTGGAAGCCGGGGTTTTGTTCAGTCCCTCTGGTCTCACTCCATTGTCTCCATGTCCCACCAGCTTCCCTTGCCTGCTCTTCTCCCTCTCCCAGGAAGCTTCTGCCTTCAGACGCTGCTGGGGAAGCCTGGGTGAGGAGAGCTGGGTTTAGCTGGAGGGTTTGGGCTTCATCTTGACACTGTGCTTGTGCTTGTGTCCCTCCTTGGCCCATCCTGGGCTGCTGAGTGTGCTGCCAACCTTCCTCCTTAGTGACTCTGGCTGTGCTTCGTGGTGCCCAAGCCCTCTGACAGGCTGTTCTGTGATAAGGAAATCTCCACTCGTTGTGGGTGATCTTGTGACTCAGGAGCATCTGTGGGACATCTGTGAGCAAGGACAGAGCCACAGCTGTACAGGATGGCAGTGCTGCAGCAGAGCTTTCTGTGCCTGTCCCCGTGCTGCCAGCCCCCCTGGGGGACAGGAGTATTTAAGACTAACACAGCAGTAACCTTAATCAATTTTTTTTCCAGAAATAAGACTGTATAGAGGATTTATTTGCTTGCTGGTCTCCAAGAGAAAGGGACAGCAGAGTGGCTGTCTAGACAGTGATGCTAACAAATGGGTGTTAGCTGGAAGAGAAGTATTTGGATGCCTTGGACTGAGAAACCCTAAGCATCAAGGATGTGACTATTGAAGGTTTGAAGTTTGCTTCTCGCTAATGTAGGTGCCATTGTAAAATTTATGGCATTTGTAATCTGTAAATCTGTAATTTTGTAAATTTTTAAATCTGAAAATTTGTAATCAAATCTGTAAAATGCAGCTCTGGATCCTGAGCACACATAATAAGCTTGGTTGCTCAGACCTCTACCTGTCTAGAGCCAGCCAGCATAGTTAAAGGTACTGCTTCATGTCTGTAAGAGTAAATAAAATTATAGTTATCTTCAAATCAGTTCTTAAAATCAGTATTTATACAGTGCCATCAGCGGAGAGCTTTCCTGGAAAACAGTCCTGATGCTCTCTCCAAGGAAACAAGGGTCTGGTGGTATAAACCATAGATTTTTAATCAGTGTTTTTTAGCTTCAGTGAATTACTTGAGCTACGAAGTTGAGTGGAGATTTGTAGACTCAAGGTGGACTAAAACTAGACAAACTAGACAAACTAAGACAAGAGGACACGTGTTGCAGGGCTAATGAGAATGAAAGATAGTGATTGCAGTAATATAGCCAGAAAGTCACACTCGGTGCATTATCACAGCAAGCAGCACTGGTCTTCCTATTTTTAGGTTCAGTCCTTTGTGAGGGAAGATTAGCTTTTTGCAAAGGGTGTTTTAAGAGAGAATGAGCAGAGGACTAATGACAGAATTATGAAAGCAGGTCCAGGCATTAGGCACTGAGGACAAAAAAAAGCCTTTATCAATCCACTTCCAGAGAAGTGGATGAAGGCAGCAGCCAGTGGAAAGGTTTGGGAAAAACAAATCCAGTCTTGCAAAAACAAACCAAACTTTTGCTTACAATGAATACATGCTTTGGATATGTTTTTAGACATAAAGTAATAACCAAAAAGTATTTCATAAGAAGGGACTCCAGGAAGATTCCAGTCTGAGAGCTGTAACACAATTTTTGTTACCGCTATTTTTATTTCCAAGATCTCCATCATATGCCTAGAGTATTCTCGTTAATATTCCTTCTTCTTTTCCAACAAAATAGTGAAATCAAAGAGTCCTTGAGAAGGATGGGCATTTCTGATATTCTTGGATCTGAAGGATCTGAATTTTAGGGTGAGATGTCCATGTGTAAATTCTGGGTGTTGTAAAAAGGGTATTTTCTGGAGGAAATATTTCAATAGGAAAGTTTTGACTATTTCTAATGGCTTGAAAAGCTTTTTGGCTGGTACAGAGAGCAACAAGAAATGTCTCCAGAGGTCTGGACCCCATCAAAGGTACTCCTGGAGTGAGTTAACCTGCCATGTCCTCTCCAAATCTATGCCTTCCCCCATGAAATGCATTTACCTCTGACTCAAGCAGGGGGTAATCCTGGCAGTCCTGTAACTGAACTAAGAATCAGCTCATTTATTTTTAAGTCACACATGCCACCTTGTAATAAGAGGACTCGTGTGACAGTTTAACAATTACTTGTGAAATTCATCTCTTCACAGCCTTTGATGACTCAATGCACACCTTTCAGCATGAACCATATCTGCCCACCTAATTTACATTTCTGTTGATCTGTACATTAACAAACATGCTAAGTGTGATCAAAACAGGTAAGTCATTACTGGCTCTTGACTGAAACAGGCATTTTCTTTCCTCTGGAATAATGCAGGGAACAGCCCTGGGAACCATTCTTAGAACAATCTTCCTCAGGAGACAGGATGGACCTGACTTTTCCAGAAGCGCTGCACAGGTTTTCTTTGAGGAAACCTTTCCATGACATGGTAGCGTTTAACAGCATTGGTATCCTCTTTCATCAGGTAAATCACAGATCAGTGAAAAAATTGAAGATAGTAACACAGTCTGAAATTAATTTAAATCCTGCCATGAGTAGAATTTTAGTTCAGTAGAATGCATGCATGAAGTGCAACACCACCAACTCCTCTAACTCACAGTGAGGTGTCCTTATTCTGGTTAAATATCACTGTGTTGGTACTGTATGTGGAGGTGCTCAAACAATAAAAAACAGTAACCTATAACTTATACAAGTGTATTAGCCCTACAGCACAGGAGGAAAATGCAAAGGAAGAGTGATTCCTCTCCCACAATGAAAGCAGCACAATCTGAGTGCTCTGAGGGGTGCTGGGTTTAAGTACAAGCAGCTTGGTTACACTGCAGCTGTCTCAATGAAACGAGGTCATTATCCACAGCCCAACTGTACAGGAAAGACAGAAGTGTCTGAGGGATCCAGCGCTCCCTCCCAGGCCCCAAAATGCTGATATCTAATTGAACCTCATAACTGTGTAAAGTTATGCTAATCTGATTAGTTTCCTGCTCTCTTCCTGCCCTCAGTCCTTGACAGCCCAGATTCCGTGTCAAACAGTTTGTTCCCATCACACTCATGATGCACTGGGTAGGGAATAAGTGGCACTGAGGAATCCTTACTGCCCACATGCAGACAGCTTCTTCCTATGCAAGGGAAACCCTGTATCATCTGGGAGTGAGTGTGGTTTTGCAGTAGCTGTACTTTGATATATCAGGAGATGCACCACAAAGAATTAAGATTTATTTCTGCATCTTCCCAAATAGATTTCTTAAGAAACCTCCGTCTATTTTACAGGAAAGAGGAAAAAAACACAACATATATATATATATATTGCTACCACCTGCTTTTCATTTCATAAAGTATGAATAGGGCTGAGCTTCCCATGGTCTAAAGCTAAATTGTCAGGACAACTCTGGCAAGAGATTTTAAAAAACCTTTGGTGGTATAGGAAACAAGAGAACACAATTGATTTTAAGATCAAAGGTCGAGTTTACAGGATTGACAAAAAATATTCTCTCCTCATTTATAATCAGCACAAATAAGTGAAGTAAATCTTAGAGAGCTGTGATGGGGCCACACACTGATTGATATTCTCCCCAGTGCTTCTCTGCATAGAACCGCCACAATATTTTCCTCCAGTTCAGACAAGCACCACAAATACCAGGTATCCTTTGGGGAAGGATGGGAAGCTCACTGGTCTGAAGCAAAAGCGTGTTATGTAATGTATGTGGTAAAATTAATTTTGCTGGGAGATAAGGGAAATGCCATAAATAGCTGACAGACTGCTTGGGAGACGGAGCGAGTGAGCACTCCTGAGCCTCTCAAAGCTCTGGCTGGCTGTGCCTTTCATCAGCAGAGTCACTGAGGGATATCTGCCATTCCAGAACAGATAACCTTTGCTCCATTGAAATGCTATTATTTTAGCAGTTATGTCTCTAAGTGGTAGATTAGTTAAACCTCATTTTCTCATGTACTCAGACGAGGATCAAGGTGGTGCTCCATGGGTGAAGCAGAACACAGAGTGCCCCTTCAGCAGACCCCTGCAGTCCCCAGAGATGGTTCAAACGTGACAGGTACTTTTCCCAGGTACTTTTTCTACTCTTCTCCTCAGCTGATCATGAAGATTTCTCAAAGACCTGGTGTCTTCTCTCCCCCATGACACCATTACATCACACATTGCTCAGGGCTGTCAACCCACACCTCCATCGTGCCCCACACATAGCCAGCAAAGCTCTGGTGGCCCCAGGGACAGTGGGTGCTGCTAACAGGTGATGTTGTCCATGGAGGTGGCTGAGTAGCACTGCTGGGCACCCCAGGAGTCTGGAGACTGTCAGCCCACCCTGCAGCCCATCCGTGTTGCAGAGTACTTCTAGGAAATAATACGGTCAAAAACCAGCAAGGGACTCCTTTTGGTTGTCATCTGTTGGTTTATTGTGGTTTGGTGCAGCATCTCAGGGTGTTTGGCCTTCTAGTTTCTGCCCATTCCTCTTGTCCCATTGCTGAGCACCATGGAGAAGAGCCTGGTCCATCCTGTGAGCCCTCCCTGCACACAGGGATGCACAGACAGGGATGAGGGCCCCTCTCAGCCCTCTCTTCTCGAGGCTGAACAGGCCCAGCTCCCTCAGCCTTTCCCCAGTGAGATGCTCCAGTCCCTCCATCATCTTTGTCACCCTCCACTGGACCCGCTCCAGGAGCTCCGTGTCTCTCCTGTCCTGAGGAGCCCAGAACTGGACACAGCACTCCCAGTGATCCTCACCAGAGCTGAGCAGAGGGGCAGGATCACCTTCCTGACCTACTGGCAATGCTCTTCCTAATGCACCCCAGGATCTCATTGACCTTCTTGGCCTCAGGGACACAGTGCTGGCTCAGGGACAGCTCAGTGTCCACCAGGACCCCCAGCTGCCAGCCTGAGCTGCTTCCCAGCAGGTCAGTGCCAGCCTGTTCTGGTGTCTGGGGTTGTTCTTCCCCAGTGCAGGACCCTTCATTTGCCTCTTCTGGGTTTCAGGAGTTTCTCTGCCCATCCCTCCATCCTGTCAAGGTCTTTCCCAAGGGCTGCAGGGCTCTCTGGGGTATTGGCCCCTCCTCTCAGCCTTGCGTTACCAGAGAACTCGCTGAGGAGGCATTTGCCCTCACCCAGGTCACTGATGAGCAAGTCAAACAGTCCTGGGCCAAGTGCTGAACCTTGGGGGTCACCACTGGTGACAGGCCTCCAACTGGACCCTGTGTCACTGACTACCAGCCTCTGGGGTCTGCCATTCAGCCAGTTCTCAATCCACCCCACTGTCCACTCACCCTGCCCTCACTTCTTGCGTTTGTGACTGCAGATGCTGTGAGAGACGGTGTCAGAGCCTTGCTGAAGTCAAGGCAGACAGCATCCCCTGCTCTCCCCTCATCCATCCAAGTAGTTGTTCCATCGTAGAAAGCAATCGGGGTGCTCAAGCATGATTTACATTTAGTGAATCCATGCTGGCTACTGATCACCTTCTAGTCATCCATATGGATAGAGACAGCTTCCACCTAGATTCCCTTTGACCTATGTATCAAAAGCTTTCAACTTTTCTTTTCTCTTTTTTTTTTTCTTCTTCTTTTCACCCATCACTGACAGTTTTCCTTGGACAGGGGGAATAAATTGTGTGTCATCTGTTGATGGAGATGTGTCAGCTGAAGCTGGTGTGATGTGACTCAGGCTCGTTTCACTTGCAACGTGTACTTCAAGTTTGAAGCAAGGCAGGCCTCCAGAAGTGAGAGCCACATGCATGAACTCACTTCTCCATCCTCCTCTTCTCTTTCTCCTGGGTGGCAGAGCTGTGGTCAGTCCTGGCTGTGCACATCCCAGGGGCACAGGGATGTGACAACTCCCCTGAACTCAGGCTGTGTGTTTTCCACACCTCCTCTCAGAAGTAACTGTGCAAGCCCAGAAACCACAGTGGCGGAATGTGCAGCAGAGAAGTTTAAAGAGAGAGGAAGAGTTTGCCCTATGTCTTCTGTTATGATTTCCTAAATAATATTGACTAAGGAGTGTTTCATGGCACTGAATTCTGACACATGATCTCAGCCTTTTCCATGAGTCCCCTGGCACACCTATGCATCTTTAATCAATAGGGAAGGTAGAAATGTGATTAAAATGCAAAACCGGTTGTTCACAGTAACAGGTTAAATGCTGCAGATTCATCCCTGCTATATTGAGCAGTTCTTTCTTGATACAAATCTTTCCAGAAAGGCCTTGAGGTCAAAATTTACCTGAGAGGAAAGAAGGAAAAGGAGAATGTCCAGAAAACATTCATTAATTCAAACCAGTTTTCTAAACAATAAATATTTCAAAAACAGCCAAAGGTAAAAAACTGCAATAAACCCTGATCAAGGTCACCGTTTACTTCAACATAAATGTCTGAACAGAGTCTGATCTTTTTTTTTGCTTGAGCAAAGCTTAATAAAAAGACTTCCATGCAAATATAATTTAGTAAAAGGAAAAACAGCAGGAAAGCCCCTCAGACTGTCCAAATTTAAAACCATTGAAAATGAGTTTAATATCACGACCCCTTGAGATAAGTATTTCATCTAGGCTGAGTGACATGTACATTACATACAGTGCTTTAAAACCCAGAGTGAGAAAAGATCTCCTGACTTCAGCATATATATCACATTTATGAACATTGGCTGCTTTGCTTTCTTTACACTTCCCTTCCCTGTCAGCACCCCAGCTAAAATAAAGCAACCCCCAGGCAACTTTCACAAACACACAGTGGGAAGATTAAACCTCGACAATGTACATTCATATGTGGGGTCAAAGTCAATATTACAGAGCTCCACTTTACTTGAATGTGACTCACAAAATATACACAGTAGGAAGTGCATATTTGAAGGACTTCAGGAACTTTCTTGAATTAGCTTCAATTATTTGCTCAACACTAGTCCTTGGCATAGAACATGTGAAAGAAGAAGTAAAATTTTTAATAGCAAATCCTCTAATTTATGAAAATAAAGAAACAGAAACCTTCATTCCATTCCCTACTCACTCTCATTTCCTGTCATTGCAGCTTATAATCACTTTAGAGCTGTTCCCCATATGTTAAAGATTCCCTGTTTCTAAGTTGTCTTTACTTTTGCAAACATCCAAGGAAGATGAAAAATGCGAAAGTCAGGCTGATGTTCTCTGAAAGGGCAACCTTCTTTCCTAGTCAATAAATAGAACCTTGAAATCCTCTTCTAACAGCCTTGGAATTGGACCTTCAGCACTAATGCCAAAGCTGTGATTTAAAGTTGTGGACATGATTCTCTCCTCAGTTACAGCAATGCAAATCTTTAATTTCAAGGAAGTCATCAGAGTGACTTTGGGAGAGAATTGCTGAACTGGCTGTGGACGAGATGAGAGCTGGATCTTGTCCCACAGTCCTTTGAAGCATTACCCCTTGGATCCCAACATTGCATTTTCACATTTATAGTTATGCCCCTATTATACACACCTTCACAGAGGAGCAAAATCTGTGAACACCCACAAACGCTTTTGACTCCGTGTGGAAATCTAGAAGTGCAAATCAGCAAGAAACACTGCTGAGTTTTCCTCCCTAACCTGTGACATGAATTTGAAAATGAAGAGGTTATTTTTAATTATAATTGGCATTTTTTCCCTGGTTGTCCCAGTGAAGGCATTTATCTTGCTAGAAAAGTGGTGCCACTTATAATGTTGCCACAATGGGAGCTCGGCGGAGGAAGCCGTGAAAAGGCCTTTAGGGAGCTTCAAAAAGCATCTGTTAGACTGCAAAGTTTAAAGCCAGGCAATTTGATTTTCCCAGTCCTTCTGAGGGTCTCTGATTAAGAGGGAAAGAAGAAGGTCCTTCTCCTCTGCCTCTACTGCAGTCCGTGGGGCTAGGTTATATGGGCAGCTCTGCTTTAGGTGGACGCCTCCATGCCAGGGATTCAGCTCCACTGCCAGTCCCCCAGGCCCAAACCTTCAAGCTGGGACATGTTGCAGCCCCATGGTAAGGCATGCTGAAGTATTGTGCCTTGCTCTCTCACCCCCATTTTTCCCTGGAAAGAAAATATGGGTTCAAACTTAAGTTCAGACTCCTGAAATTGGGCCAAGATTTCCCTTGGCAGGTCTGTCTGCTATTGCCATGTTCTGTACATGGCTCTCTCTGCTTGTCCCCTTGCCCTTCCTTACCCCTCACCCTGCACCAGCCCCTGCTAAGTCATCAAATGTGGTTCAGGGATATAAGAACATGGTCAGAAAATGCACTAAAGTGCAGAAAACACACTTTAAATTAGGAAGTGGCATCAGTTCGGCAGATTGCAACTCCTTTCCTGGGGATGCAAATATCAGCACAGCAAAGCACTTTCTGAATCAGACAAGCTATTAATATTTTTAAGGGCCTTGAAAATAAATTTGGAGATTGGGAGAAAATGCAGCATTGCAAAAAAACTCCTGTGAAGCCTTCTGTCCTGGGATTGTCCCTGAGTGCAGGCACAAGTCCTGTCCCAGCTTTTGCAGTGTCTGCTGAACCAGCCTGTCCAGAGGTGATTATTAGTGCCAGCTACAGCAGAAGCAACACCACATTTCTGTTTTTCTCTGCAAACAAACATTTAAGCCCTTCTGGCACTTCTATCATGCCAGAAAAATGCCCTTGGTCATCAGATCTGTCAAATTTTAGTAACTATCTGTACCAGGAGTGTAACATCCCCTGCAGGCAACCCAATTGACACACATCTCTCAGCATTCTCTTATTGCTCCTGTGAGCTACAGAGACTCTGGGAAACTTCAACTCTCATGACCCGGTGTGGAGGAGACAATTATGCAATCTCTTCTGGGCTCCTGGGGAAGAGTCTGAGGATGATCAGGGCCGGGAAAACTCTACCAAGACAGCAAAGCCAAAGCCCAGCAGTGAGTCTCAGTGCCCTCAGGCCTTGTGAGATCTCCCCAGCAGCTGGAGAGGATGCTGATTGCTTTTGTAAGGACCACTCTGGGAGGAGCTCTGCCTGCTGATGGGTGATACCAGTGGCTTTTTAAAACAAGTTCAGATCTTGTACTCTTGAGTGTTAGCATTGTCATAGTTGGGTAAAGCACTGCTTGAGCACTACGAAGTGTACAGCCATGGAAACTGCAGCAGTCCACATAGCAGCAATGGGCTAAATATACTTAAGGATGCAGCAGAATTAGGATCAGATATGTAGTTTATTGGGATGGTATCTTATAATTTCAGACACCCATAACACCAGGGCTGAAATATAAATATCCTGCACCAACTACCAAAACAGAAAAAAAAGTATTTTCAACTAAAGTGGGAAAAAGTTAGGAGTTTTGTGCAAGGGATAAAATTTATGTTGCAATATGGACAAAAAATAAAAGAGTAGAGAGTGCTCCTTCATGGAGAAATCAATTTTGAGGTTATACCCGCTTTAGCAGTGCCCAAGGGAAAAGTAAACAAAGAAACTCTGTGGCATTATAGAGAGGCCAAGCCAGAAGGTAAGGCTGGGCAGAATGTTCCCAGAAAATAAATATAGAACATCAAAAGCAGGCAGGAAAATAGGATTTGACTCATGGCCTGGTTAAGGCAGAATTTCCCTTCACAGGTAATACAGGGTCTGCCTTTTTACCAAGTTGCAGGCAAACTTGTAACCAAAACAAACAAACAGTAAACAAAGACCAGAGATGAAAACAAAGAGATGGAAATCCAGTTCTGGTCAGAAAAGTGGACTGGGGAAGACTTGTACTTCGTTCTGAAAACACAGAAGAAAATACATCTGAAGATTCACAAGCAGCAAATAGCAGCATCCATCAGAATAAACACATTCAATCCATCCAGATCAGGTGAATCTCTCTGGTTGCGGTAGAAATCTATTTTTTCTTTCAAGCTGTTGAACACTTTGTCATTTGTGCATACAGAGCTAGGTGGGACCAGGGATCAGAAACATGAGGGTAAAGCAAAAAAAGAAGGTGGAAAAATTGTGCCTGTGTATATAAAACTAGCTCAGTTGGACCTTCCCAAATAACCAGTTTGTATTGGATTCAAATGAAAGTTCAGGTTAGTCTTATGTCCTGTTTGGACCTGTTGGCTCACCATGCACATGTATTTTTATTGATTACCTCCATCCACACTACTACATTCAGTTCTTTTTGCTGCATTGTTGCATTGATTTCTCCTGCCCAAATCACACTATTGATTTTCCCTGCTCCCATTTCACATCTGTGCTTCTCTCAGCCACCCAGCTGATACAGTAGGGAAAATGTGAGGTTAGTGCTCAGCTTACAGACACACATGCCTGTGAGGAATCTACCCACAAGGACAAATAAAAGGCCACTGCTCTGTTGCAGGTCTATGTGTAATGTTATATGTGTGATTTTTTCCTAGAATCCAAGGATTACATGGAAGTATAAAGTGAGGATTGTGTGCAATCCTCTGCTCTCGTTCTTCATCAAGGCAGTAACAAGCAGTTGAAGGCTAACACGGAGCTTTTGGCCATTCTGCCAAAAATATGTTGAAGGTCAGTTTTAGTTAAAGTTATTAAGACACAGCTGAAAGCAAGACTTTTCTGCCAAGAATGGTTTCCGGCTGAGGACAGGACTTGCAGATGCAGCCAGCTTTTAAGGGAAGGAAAGCACCTGATACACCCCATGCCAAGTGTCTGGATTTTTTCAGATACTCTGCACCAGAGATGTCAAAGTTCTTCGGAAGTCACCTCCTGACTGGGGGTGCAGTGGGTAAATATGTTATTCAGTCTTTAAGGTTTTTTTCTTATCTTGAAATCTACAACTTTAATTGTAAACACAACTCCGTTCTTAGCGACAACCAGAAATTTGACATGTATCAGCAGCATTCATTTTTTTCAGATTTTTGGTGAGAAGCTCATAGAATCACAGGATCACAGAACATTCTGAGTTGGAAGGGACCGACAGGGATCATTGAGTCCAACTTCTGGCCCTACATGACACCGAGACCAAAAATCCCACCCTGTACCCAAGAACACTGACCAAATGTTTCCTGAGCTCTGCCAGGCTGGTGCTGTGCCACTGCCCTGGGGAGCCTGTTCAGTGCCCAGCCACCCTCTGGAGGAAGAACTTTTTCCTAATGTTCAACCTCAACCTCCCCTGACACAACTTCAGGCCATTCCCTCAGGTCCTGTCACTGTCGGCACAGAGCAGAGGTCAGTGCCTGCCTCTCCTCTTCCCCTCACAAGGAAGTTGTGTCTGCAGTGAGGTCTTCCCTCAGCCTCCTCTTCTCCAGGCTGAACAGACCAAGGGACCTCAGCCACTCCTCACACATCTCCTCCTCAAGGACCTTCACCATCTTTGTAGTCTCCTCTGAACACTCTCTAATAGTTCAATATCTTCCTTATAAAGAAGTGACCAAAATTTGACAAAAATTCCACAAGATAAAGAGTATGTGTTTTTTTCACAGTTGCAATAATGTTTAATAAAATTACATTTAAAGTAATTGTGGTGCGTGCTGTTCCAAGCAGAGACATGTAACAAACTGAGCAATTCTGTAACACTTAAAAGATGATAGAACAGTTTATTGAAATTCATCATCGATACAGAGAAAATATGTTCTGAGTTTTTATATGAGATGGTGTTACAAATTGTACATGATAAAATGCTTAGTACCCAGCAATTATTTTGTAAGTAGAAATTATTTCCTTGAATTATAAACTGTCACTCCGTGTACAAAATAATAACCTCATGCGCACTGCTGTTTCTTTCAGACACTTCTAAACTGAAGCAAGAGAAAAGGCACACATAAAATAATCCTACCAAAGCAAGAATGGACAATTTGAAGGCATGAGGAAAACAGTGCTGTCTGATTATTATTACTGTGCAGCTTCACAGGTCCCTTGGATGTTCTTTCTTATCAACTTTATAGCTCTTTCATCCAATCCCCCAAGAATTTGTAACAAAATATTATAGCCACAAGGGAGTTATTTTCGTTTTCATATGAAAATCTCATGGTGACACTATGAAAATGGTGCTGCTTAACAATCTTTATATGATGCAAAACATTTGACAGACCTGTCTGTGACCACCTTAGAGAGGATTTACTAACGTGGGGGGATGAAAGCAGGAGCTCAGCATCATCTTACACTGAGCTACTCTTGCAAATCTGTCACAAAAAATGGTTTCCAAAAATGTTTGCCCAGAGCAAGAAGAGCAGCACCAATACTGCTCTTAGGAGAAAAGGTGAGGGTGAACAAGCTGTTATCCTCTTGATTGCAGCCCTGGGCATAGCAATTAGCCACCACAGACACACCACCTTGCCCAGCTTGGCGGGGCTGGTGAGCTCTGTGTAACTCGCCGTGCCAGATGAGCTCTTCTCAGGTGCTTGGGGGAGCTGTTGTTGGGATCAGAGGATACCTCTGCTCATATTCAAGCTATACCAGCTGAAGCAAAGAAGCAAAAAATCACATAGAACTTTGGCTAAATATTCCAGGAGAAGCTCCTCTCTCCCATGGTGTCCCCTGCAGCTGTCTGGAGCAGGTGCTGATTCCCTGGACATGCACATTCCCAGGATGTGCTCCCCCACCACAACCAGGGGTCACAATCCAGGGCAAGAAGAAAAAGAGGCAGCCTTTGCATTCTGTGGTTTCCTTTCTCCATCCAAGAGCAGCAGGGTGGTCAGCAGGCTTTCCTGTAGTGGAAATAAATGTTGGGATCATGCAAATGATGGTAAGATCCCACAGGTTCTCCATGGAGTCTACTGATGAAAAGCACGATGGACCGTGACACATGGACTAAATTAATCTAAAATATACTTTTTCAGGTTGATTTCAGCTTGAGGTAAGTTTTCTGCTTGGTGTTTTCCCCAAGTTCCATGCTATAGTTAATTTAGCAGGCATGATCCCAGTGAGCTTGTGTGCATTATTGCAGCTGTCTGTGAGCATCCAAACAGTTTTCCAAATAAAGTCTGGGGTATAAGAAACATAAAGAGCAATGTGAATTTTAAAGTACTCTCTGAAAATGCCCTGAAATGGCTTGTTTTTTCTGTCATAACCTCTGTTAGAGGGTTTGTAGCATCCCTCCAAAGGCACAGACCTGGTTTAATGGCTGAGGCAGTTTTATTCCCAGTTACAGCTGCATCAGCAGATAATCTGCACTTCTGGGGGACATTGGCTCTCTACCTCACATCTGTGTGATCAACCCATGGCTGTTTATTATTCTTCTCTTCTCAATCCTCATCTTCTTTAGCCAGCAAGTAATCTCAAACCACTGCTTTCTAGCTTTTAAAATCAATTGATAAATAGCATTTCTTTTTTCTCTGAGGAATCAATGCACAATTACTTTGAACTCTTTCAAGAAAATGGGATTTTTGAGATACTATATCCTCCCTTTACTCCCTTCAACAAGCTTGATTTAAAAAGCAAAGAGAAAGAAGAAGCACAAGTAGCACTGCAACTTGACAGAAATGTGGATGTTCTGCAGTCAAATTATTTTGTGAAACTGGAATCTTTATTTTTAATCTCAAGTCTTTCTTTCCTTTGGTCACAGACTCCTGCCTCCACAGGAGAAAGTGGAGTTTCTAGGCTTTCCAGGGTGTCTTTTAAATCCTAAGAGGCATATAGTATGGTATTTACTGGGAATTACCTGTGAATTCTTCTTGAATTTCTGTGAAGAAATTCAGAAGAAATTAATCAGATGAAGCAGCAAGTTTAGAATTTCATGTGTACAGAACATCAAGATCAGAGCGTCTGGTGTAAGAAGTGAGTTTATTCACATCCAGAATGTCTGATGAATGCTTTCTTGCCATCTAAGTTTTCAAAACAGAAATAAAGAGCTGCAGCATTGGGTCCATTAGTCAGTCAGTGGGAAACTATGAAGTTGTGTTTTCAGTGTCTACAGAAGGAACCAGGAACCTTGCCCAAGCAAGACGGTTGCATTTGGGAGATGGACCCAGTGTAACTGGAATTGGCTTCTAGAGGAAAATCCACAGACATAGACTCTTGCCTCTCTTTTGTGAGAAATAACATTCTGAAATCTCTTTAGACATGATAGACCACAATGCCATAACATCATCAAAGAAAAGATGCTTTTCTTCTTTTCTTCAGGCAGCTTTACAATTAAGCCATTTTGAGATTACCTGGCACTGATAGCACAGCGTTTGCCAGAGAGGTTAAATCAAGTGTCCTTGCAGCACATCTTCCCCTTTGCAAGTCCAACTCAAAGAATGCACAGGAATTTCCCGAGCTGGGTTCTTGGAAGAGTTCCTGTCTAGACAGAGGAGCTTTCCAGGGACTTATCTTAAAAACACTACTTGAGTGTTTCAAAAGAAGGACAGAATAAAATCTTTACAAATGAAAAGGTAAATTACATTTAAGGTTTTAGTTTCAGTTCAGAATCTGTCTACAATCATAACCCTTTTCCAATACATGACCCAAACCCTTAATTATTTATTTTCCTACTTATCAACAGAAACAGCCATTAACCCAACAATTCAGTGTAATATAGTGATGGTAAAAGCTAGAAGTTAGACATAAAGAGCAAGAACATAAATGTGGAAGACTTTACAACTGCAGAGTATTAGGAAACTATTAAAGGAGAGGGTATGTAGAATAAAGGGGAATAATGCTAGGAAGTCATGATTATAATTTTATTAGGCCTGGGAGCCAAATAAAAGTGAAAACCTAAGAGGACAGTCAAAACAACTGAATTTTAAGGGTCACTTCTATGAGAATAACTCAGATGGATTTGGTTCAAGTGACAATATGGTATGCAATCCCAAGGAACACCCAGTCTTGCAAACAACCTCAGGGCTCTTTGTCCTCATGCAAGCAGGACACACTTGTCTTTAAATCCAGGGAAGCCTGAAGTTTTATCCATTCTAGTTAAAGAAACAGCAAGTTTCCCTGAAAATCACTGGGGCGAGGCGCTGAAAGAAAAATGTTCAAACTGACAGTAAAGAAGCTACAGCAGAGGAATATAAAATAAAGCCCCGGACCACAGGACTGCGCCCTTGTCTTACATCCTTTTGAGCACATTTCTCCTCCATTTAACACTAAAAGATAAAAACCCAAGTGATGAGCTGCTCAGAAAGCTGCATCTGGGAGCAGTCAGGCAAAGGACATGGTAAGGCCAGCCCTCCCTGCTGGCACTTCTTGCTGTGTGGCTTCCCCTGCACTCTGACAACCTCTGTCCGTGCTTTCCATGCGACAGGCAGGGAACACCGCTCCCAGTTTCACCTTGTGGGGCTTTTCTGTGCCAGCATGTAAGGAGCTCCTTCATTCCTCCTCATGGGAAGGAAAATGAAACAATGCTTCCAAGGAGTGAAATGCACTGAGTTTGCCTGTACCACTGAAGACCTCAGGAGACTGAAGTAAATGAATAAAGGATCTTCAAATGATTTACAACAACAATTGCTGGGATTATTCTGAATGCAGCAGAGGGGGGAGGCAAGGATGGAGTTGATAAAGGCAGTTAAATTTATAAACAGTACAGCTATTGCCAAGAAAATCAGGATAAACGAAAAGAACTTCTTTAAAACCCCAAGAAATTTCCAGCAACTAACGAGACTTCAAGGCATGGCAATGGAAAAGTACAGATGAAACTGATATTACTCAGAAAGATTTTTGTTTCATTGTTCGCAATAGAAGCAGAAGGTCATTTTCTAGTGATTGAGATCTATTTTCCTTGGAGAGAAAGAAAAATATTAAAAGGTTTCATGATTATTCTGGAACAGATAATTAGGCAGTAAGGAGTTGCACAGGTTGAAAAGGCACTGGACCCAGAAGAGTTCCAGGCACAGAAAAGTGGCCAAGACAGAATCAAGAATTGGTGACCTGGAGCAGAGGAGAGGATTTGACAATTATACTACAATAGGGACTCAGTTCTGCCACCAAAACAGCTGTATCCTAAACAGCTGTATCCAAAACATCTGCAAAGGTCCAGCAGTTATGACAGAGAGCATCCAGATATCCACAGCAGTAGTGAAAGACAAATGGATGATTTCAGATACTTGATGTAGCACTAGATCCTTGACTGTTTTTCAGTCAAGCCTTCACAATTTTATTCAGAAGGTGTCTGGGACAACACAGAGCATCAGCAGAAGATGGTGGGGTAAATCAGCTCCAGAGGGAACTGGTAGAAATCTAAATCAAAGTATAGAGGCATTTAAAGATTGCATTAGGCTATGAAGGTAAGAATTAGCTTGTTCATGTTTCCTTTCACAATGCTAGTTAATCCTCTAATATATTAGTATTTAAATATTCCAGTAACAGGAATATCAATTATCAACTCATCCACTGGCAAGACAGACTGTGAGGTCTTAATGACCAACTTGGAGGAAATATTTGTGAGTTCAGTTCTGAATCCAGCATTTCTTGTTGAGTGGCTTAAGGCAAGCTGTTTGCCCTCTGAAAGACCTTCTAATTCCTGACACAAGAAAATTCCTTCCTTTTCTGATACAGCTGTAACTCCAGCAATATATCTTTAACTGCACTTATAATAGTTTGTCTGGCCTGGTCAGGATGCTTCTTCTGCTCCAAGTCAAATTGAATTTCCCCTCAGTAATGTTAACTGCCATTTCTATTGTCCTTTTCTTAGACAGATTTAACACATCACTCCCAGGACTAGCTTGATATCAATGGGCAGAGACCAACTGATGGCCTCTGTGGACATTAGAAAAAGTATAAAAGCCTGTACATGAAGATGCAGTTATTCCTTGTGGCCTGTTCCTCAGCCTATTCTGAAAGATGTCAGGAAACCCTACTGTCCTACAGGCCTGTTCTGTCAAGACAGGGTCAGCTTCATACGTCACTGTTTAATCTCAAATGAATTGTAACAAGCTATTTTGGAACAATTTACGCCATGAGGCTGACTATTTTATTTCCAGCTTCATACTGAAAAAAAAAAAAAAGGAAGGCTATCTTTTTGTGTTGTAGGTTTTTGGGAGCACCTACAAGCAAATCACAGATTCTCAAGGGTAACATTCATTCCTGTGGGCATCACTGGTTTTGCAGAGTTGGATGGGTGTTCACTATCACTGACTAGCTGTCACAGGGTTTTCTTCAACAAATGAAAAATCATGGACTTCACTGGAGCTGTACCAATTTATACCCCAGGGAATGGAAATTAGTTGCCCCTGTACATTTTATATCAGGACGTGTCAGGTCAGGACAGATAAACAGTCTTGTACCCTGATGACTGTGATTTCTTTAATCCTTATGTAAGGAGAAGATTCCCTCTGAAAACCACATGTTTTGCCAAAATTCAGCCCAAGCTACAGCCTGAATTTCCCTCTCCTGGATGTGAATGCTGCACGCAATCTCACCTGAATGTTTGTTGCCAGAACAGTCTCTCTGTTTCGCCAAATACTGTCCTCCAGCTATGGATATCTGAGCATGGTACCCAGTTTTCATGACTGTCAATCTCTTTTCATTTCTCTTATCTTCATGGGTGCTCTGCAAATATCATGCCAATTCCATATCTTGAGTTAGTAGAGTAGACTTAGTAGTCTGGTAAATACCTACAGAAAAGTATGGACCACGTGGCTGTGTCATCACCAGGGGCCACTTGATCTAGAGGACTGCCAAACAACCAATAAGCCAAAGATCTTCCCAACAGGCTTTTTTATGGACTGCAAACACTGCTCTCACTTGTTGCTTTTTGATACAATAGAGAGATCTGAAAGTGTGAAGGGGATGGCTTCTCCTCAGGAGCCTTGTAGGAAGCAGATTGAACAAGTTTTAACAGCATTGTGCAGAGGCTTAGCTTAGAGGCTGTTGGTAGACCTCAAACACTGGCAGCATTTTTGGTCTGACTGGATCATCCTCAATATACAGCATCAAGATTTATACAGATTGAAAGATACCTGAAGGCATGGGATAGAGCAGCCTAACCCATCATCAATATTGAAGGCACCTTAATAAGGTTAAAGTATTGACAAAGAAAGGTTTTATTAATGTTGATTACTTGTGCCACAAATACTGTCCCAGGCTAGCAAAAAGCCCATGTTTTGCTCCTAAGAATAATTATCCTTTCTAGAGGAAAGCAGACATAGGTTGTTTACACACTGGGAGGAAAAAACAAGCCAAGCTAAACATGTTCTACACTGTTGTGTCCGTTGCACTGAGGCAGTACTTTCTAATGAGTCTACAGCTCATCCTGTTTTGATGGACATCTAATTTATTCTATCTTGACATGACAGACCTGGCATAGTAATATCTGGCAATTAGTCACACTCCAGTGGTCCCTAATTTAGGCAGTTTGCAATGAAATGCAGGTTCTGGTATGCCACTGCCATTTCCTGTTACTTCTTACACAAAGGAGTAGCAGAAAAAGCATTAAAATACTAAGTCACCTATTGCAGAAGGCTGCATCATCAGCTTCTGAATCCTATTTAGCACTGCTAAATTACAGAACAGCACCACTCCAGTACGTGCTGTTACTGGCTGATTATTTTGTTAAACAGAAAACCAAAACCAAAATTGTTTGCACAGTTAGAAACTAATGTGGGATTCAACAGCATTTGCCAATACACAAAGATAAAGCAGAGCTTTAATAGGTCTGATTTGCTTTATCTAACAGGTATTCAACAGATAAAATTAAACAAAAGCCTGGGAAAAGCAGAGATATTTATTGCCAGCACCATTCCATAAAAGTGGTGCTGGTTGTTTTTGTTTCAAAGAAAGCATGGTCACAAACTGCAGTGGTCCTGGAGGAGCTGGATTCTTGGTCAAGGGCAGCTACCCCAAAGATGAAGCAGAGCAGTTCTGGTACCCAGGAGGGAGAGAAGTAAAGGGTTTGGGGCTGCTCTTCCAACCCCAATGCTATGTGGCAAGGCTTATGGCAAGCAGAGATGGGTGGTCCCCAGGACACAGACCAGCATGACAGAATCACAGGATATGCTGAGTTGGAAGGAACCCACAAGGACCATTGGGTCCAGTTCTGAAGCTCACCTAGAAGTGTCCATTCTGTGAGTGGGTGACAGTGCTGGTACACTGATGTACAGAGCCCAGAAGTCATTCCAAGCTCTTGTCTCTGTGTTTCTTGCCCCCCAGGAGGAAAGGGTTGGGCATGTGCGCTGGTCACCTTTTCCCATGAATTTGGGAAAGCGGACTAAAGGAGAAAGAAGTGCACTCATTACGGATGGTGAGGGACCCAGGCCACCCTGTGAAACTGCTGGAGTAGACACAGCCAGTAAAGACCAACCCTTGAACGTGGCAGCACTGGGGACCCAGAGGCTGATGAAATTCAGAGCATGCTTCAGTCAGCACACCTATGGAAGGGATCTGGAACCACCTGTTCCACCTATTTATATAAATCACCACTATATTTCACTGGGAAAGTGATGGGAAGTGTCGCCTTTAGGAAAGGCTGCTTGAAAGTGGGTTCTGTGCTGTGCAGAGACTTGCAGAGGCCGTGGCATCCCCAGCGTGTCTCTGTCCTCGTCTCCAACGACTGCTGAACCTGAGCCAGGGACACCTTTGCCAGGGGTGCACTCCTTAGGGCAGAGCCCCACGTGCCCTGACAAGGCAGGACAAGCCCACGGGCACAGCTGAGGAGGAGGGTGGAGGTGTGACACCTTTGTGCTTAGCACACTGTAACAGAGGAAGGGCAAGGAGCCAGCAGCAGAGCTGTGGCACCAGCTGTGCAAAGGCAGCTGCAATCCAGGGTACAAAAATGGAGGAACTGCTTTCCCTTTGCTTTCTTCCCCCTGGCAAAAAAGTGCTACCTGTCAAAACAGTGGGTAAAACCATTTCAGACAGGAATGCAATTTACAGTTTGAAGGTGTCCCTTTGAGCCTGTAAATTCCTTGGGGCAGGGACTATGGTTTTGATCTGATGTGTTAACCCAATGTAAAGAACTGAGCGTAACAATCTAGAATTTCCTAAAAGATAAAGAATAATGATAATAATTTCCTCCTTCCCCTCATCTCTGGAACATGAATCTTGCTGTTACAAAGCTCTTTGCTTGCAAGAAGAAAGTTATTTATAGGTTGTAACAGATTTGCAATCATGTGTGATAGAGAAGGAAACTGAGGAGAAATATGCAAACCAAAAAAAGCAATGGCAAAAATTTGCATAGTTCTTTAAAGTTTTCTTCAAAAGCTTCTGCAAAATACAACCATCTGTTTTTTTAAGAATATCCTATGGGGGTAGCATGAGGGCTCTCTGTTCTTTTTCCTCCTTTTTTTTTTATTTTTTTTTTTTATTTGCTACTTGTGGAACCATCTCTCCCTTTAGGAGGGAAATGCGTGTAATCGTAAACTATTAGAGACAGACATCTGCATAGTAACCTGTACTGCTGTGTTCAATTACTCAGTAAGTACTTTAAAGAAGTTAGCATGTGCCAATTTAGCTCATGATGAAAATGTTTGTCAGAATAATACGTTTTATTCTAAGCACCTGCTATTTAATATTTGAGAGAGCTGGAAGTGTAATGAGGAAAAAGGAAAATATATGCTTGTAGCTGAAACATGAGCTGCAAAGGCAGTTCTGGGGTGAGGAGTGGCACAGCTGAATGGAGACTAGACCATTTTCCCTCCATTTGTAAACCAGGCACAGAATGACAAGATAATTCCCAGCAGTCGAATGCGACAAGCATGGCCATTACCGGGGCTAGTTAATCTCTCAATCCATGTCTCCATCTGAAGGAAACGATGCAAAAACAAAAGCCAGAGCATTTTTGTTGCCTGCATGCCCCACCTCTGCGACTGGTACTTTGTCAGAGGGTCCAAGGAATCTGCGTGGCCCCACAGGGACCCCCAGCTCGTGGCTGAGTGGGGATGGGGGCTGAAATGTGCTGTGAGGAGGTACCAGGGGCATCCATTGTGGGAGTCCTCTGCAGAAATGCTCCTTCAATCAAATGGAGCTTTGAAAGCACAAAGTCCTGTCCCATTTCCATGCCAAGATGGTCAGTCCAGCAGCCAGGCCTGTAGTACACAGCATCCAAGGTGGGATTTAAATCAGCTGCTTGACACCATCTGGGATTTCCAGGAGTGAGGATGGGCCTGGAGTATGGCATCTGGGGCAGATGACACGTATGGAAACTCAACATGTCCAGCTGCCATTCTCTTTATACTACCAGCTTCCTTCTGCTGATGGGCCAGGAAGGACTGGTGTGCTGTGGTGGAAATGCAGCAAAGACATCTGCTGCTTTGATTTCACTCCCAGTACTGCTCTGCAACAGCTCAAGATAGCATCATGAGTAGATTGCTAAGTGTACAAAGACACCTAAATAGGTTTTAAAATGAAATTTTTGGATTTAGGTACCAAAAACTGGATTTCTGAACCCATCTTGAACCACATAAACAAATTGTCTTGATTCCATACAGTCTGAGAAGGCAATGATTCCCAAAGTCAGTCTGTTAATTTAGATGCTCACTTTTGCATTTGGGAATTAATTTTAGACATTTGTTTTTTATCTGCTCCTGGCATAGCTCTGCAGGATTCACATGAAGGCTCTGGTGGATTTCTAAGCTCACACTTTCAGCCGTTTCCTGCCTGGAACAAATCATAAGTTTCAGCCAGCCCTTCTGTTGATGGAAATTTGCAGGGCTTCACAGGCTGAAACACAGAAGGGATGCCATGAGACATCCTGCCAGAGAGCAGCCTGAGCACACAGAATCCAGCTGCTCAAAATGCAGCGGATATATCCTGCAGGATGGCCCACTGGATGCCTACAGTGAGGATAATGTGACACCCAGCGCTGTCAGAGAGTGCTGACAGGGCCTGCTGCTGTTCCCTGGGGAAGTCATTCACAGTTTTACCCTGAATTTTAGCAGGAGATGGAAAGAAGGAGATTAGGGAGGCTGACACTGTAAGAAGGGTGCTGTGGTTCGGGCAGTGCAGCTACCCAGGGACAGAGCTGCTCCTTCAGGGTGTGCTGAAGGTCCAGTCAGCTGGAAAAAACCACAAAATTTGGGGGCAGGATCTGAGCTGGAAGCTGCATTGCAGGTTCAGCCTTCATCCTGCCAGCTCCAGCAGCAGCTGAAGCCCTGCTTAAGGCCACTCCTGGCTGGATCTGAGGTGAAAGTTTCCTCAGGTGACAGAAAGGAAAATACTGAGCAAGCAGCTCACAGAGAGGAGCTTTTCTGCAGGGGAAAGCTTTTCTGCTTTTCTGCTAGCTGTCCTCCCTTCCACCTCAGCCGAAGGAAAAGCATGGAGCCCTCAGCTCTCCTCAAGTCACCTCCTTCCTCACAGTGAAAGCGGCTGCCCTTCAAAATAAGTCTCCACTCATCTCACAGAAGCCCTAATCCACACTGGCCCTCTTCTCCTGCCTCCAGGACTAAGAGAATGGCATCCTTCCCTCTCTCCAGCTAAAACTAAGCAAGTACAGGTCTTTTCCAAATAAGATTCCATCCAGTCACTCCATCCTCAATCATTCAACTAAGCACCCATGGTGCATCATGGGTTGGGGATGCTCTGCTGGGCTTTCCCAGAATATGAGAATGTTAAAAAATAAAATCTCTTTTTTTATATTTTCTTCTGACTTTTCACTAGGCATATATATTTTAGTCTAGCTGATGATCCTCCCTCAGTACATTTCAAAAGTTGCCAACAACATCTGTAGCTGTGGGTGGATACTGTTCTACTGTTTTAATTATTTTTGTAAATTCAGAAATAAGGTGTTGGAGTAACATTTACAGAGAAAGTGTCAAACCAGCTAAGGATTTAAACATTAATTTTGTCCCTAGTAGTCTTCCCCTAACACCTTCCCCAATTTACAGGACTATGGAGCACAAAGGGGAACTAGTCCAATACTCAATTTAAATCAGTTCATGGTTCAGCTAAAAGGCCACTGTTAGTCAGGCAGTGCAGTTACACTCCTAATAAGGAAAAGGAGTTCACACAAATAAGATAGCAAAAAATAATAAAAATCCACATGGATTAACACCAAAGATCATAATATGAAATAGCTGCTTTTCTTCATGCTAAAATTTGTCCATTATTATAAAAATAAATGATTCAACATCTTTGTCAGTATTCTAACGCCAAGCCACAGTGCCACATACCAGTGATGGATGACCAGGCCCTTTATAGAGATAAATGGCAGTAATGACATCAAACCATGAAATAACATTGCAGCAGCATCCCCAGCAGTGGTGTAGCCATTAAATTTCTTAAAGATGAGCAGGGCAGTTGACCTTACTCAACTGATTTAATTGTCTAGTCCTCCCATATAATCAGAAGTGTGATACCAGAGACACCACGTCCTCACATAGAACTTCCCACTGCAAGAGGGAAGTCCTGAAGACCAGCTTCAAAGTTCGCTATTCCCCCCCACTTGCTTTCTTCCCAAGTGTAATTTGACACATTTTTTTCCATTATAATTCTTTCTTCTCTTCTTTGGTCTGTCTTCCTATTTCTTGCCCAAACTTCTGCCTTTTCTCCTTCCTTCTTTTTCTTGTTTGGTCCTCTACCTTTTCTTTCCCATGTGATGTTTGCTGTTACAGCACATGAGCAGCCCTGTCCAACAAGTAGGCTTCACGTCCCAGACAAGGATTGTAAGATTTATGTCTTCTGAGTTTTTTTATAATGAGTCCAGACTCCCCTCCCCAGCTGCCAAGACAGGTTTGCTCCCTGCATTCAGTCTCACCTCATCCTTGGGACCTGCAGCTTCACAGGTCCTCTTCCCAGGGAGAAAAGGGTTCTGTAGGATATTGAAAACCTGCTCCCTGAGAAAATTAGAAACCAGGATAGTCTGAAGTTTACCTGATAGAAAGTAACATCACAGAGCACGAGCAACTGTTTTTTTTTTAGGAGGGAGTTTGTTGCCTGAATTGCTGACAAAGAACTGAAGGCAAAACACGTCAGGTGTGATGAAAAACTGAGAAATGGGTTCTGTGTAGTCCAAAGCTTTCAGAGCTGCCAGGTGATGAGATTATGTGCCCTTCCCTTTGCAGAAAAGCCTACTTGGTGCAAAAGAGTCACTCCCTGAGGTCTTTGAAGAAGTGAGCAGTAGGTAAGGGATGTATCTGCTCTCCAGGCCCCAGGCAGTGGGTGAAGGGCAGCCCCAAAGGTGCAGAGAGATCACCAAGCTCCCTGGCTTGGTGTGAGAGGGGAAGCTTGGGGAGAAGGCTTTGAAGTGGGGGGTGAGGGTTGGAGGATGTAATTGCTCCCCTGCTGCCTCTGGCTGTCAGGCTGACCTGACCTACATTGTTAATACCAATTGCCAGCAGGCGAATCAGGAGGGCTGCTCCTACACAAATCTGATTAGGTGCAAGTTATTTTTTCTCCCTGCTCTGTGCCTAGGAAACTTCTCTGTTAGGAGAAGTTGCCTGTGTAGGGGAGGATGAGGCATTGGGGCCGCTCTTCTGTGCCCAAATGGCAGCAGCTCTGCCCTGCTCGTCTCTGTCAGCACTGCAGCCCCAAAGATTTGACACAGGTCATCAGCCCCCCACTGCAGAGTCCCTGTGGAGGCTGTCCTGCTCTAGGCAGCTCTCCCTGAGCTAATCCTGGCCAGGGTGAGCATGGGAAGAAGAGACAGGTAAGCAGAGCTCAGGTCGTGCCTGTGTGTGTATGGAGTCTCCTGCAAGGGGACACAGGTGACACCCCAGCAGCACACCCGCCTGCTGTTTTTTACCTCCTACAGCATCACTCTGGCACGGGCAAGCCGTGCTCCACGTCCAGGGTCTTGCTCAGCCCCTTTGTGAGAGGTGAGGGCGGCGTTTGGCCCGGGGAGAGCTGTGTGCTTCCCCGCCTGACTGAGCGCGAATGGGGCCAGCGGGGGTGCCGCCCCTCTGCTCCTCCCAACGGCGCAGCGGGCACCAGCGGCCAGCCAAACATTTGCGGCTGGTCGAGGAAACATTTGCATTTGGTGCCGAGGATGCCGGCGACTGCTGCGGGGGTAGGAAGGGGTATTTCTGACAGCAGCCGAGGCCGCTGTGGTGCCTGGGCACAGCGCAGCGTTGTCACTGCAAAGACAGCCAGCAAAGGAACTTCCTCCACCTTCTTTCTACACCTCCTCGCCCATCCACCCCATTTTATTTTATTTTGTTTTATTTTCGTTACCAGTAACATTTCAACTGCAATTAAAAAGGCGTTATCAGCACTTAATTGCTTCGGAGGCCTCGCGGTGGTGGAGAGCCCTCGCGCTGACGTCACCGCGGTTGTCATGGACACGGGTGAAGAGGCGGCTCCAGGTGCAGCCCCGGCGCCGGGCCGGGGCCTGCGGCTGGGAACGGGGGAGCCGAGGCAGAGCGGGAGGAGAGAGCGCTTACCGGAGGCGTTGAGGCCAAGGCCCCGCGTTCCCGCTCGGGTGAGGTGGGAAGGCGGGCAGCTCCCTGACACTGAACCCAAGGACCGGCCCTCCAAGACTGCCGGCAATTAAGGGAGAGGCCCGGGCGGCCGCCCCTCCGTGTGCACTGTAATTAGCAAGACAAGTAGCTTATTTCTTTAGTTCTAATAGGTAAGGAGGGAGTAGCAGAAGGGAAACAATGGGGGAAAGCCAGAAAAACAGATATGTTTATGGCAGTATTGTGTGGGTTTATGTATGCGAAAGACCAGCTGTATATGTTTGGAGGAAATAAAAGACTGTGGGACCAGGGATCTGTTCGTGTGCATCCATAAAAGACCCTCTAAAGAACTTTCCAGCTAACACCAGTAATAATAATATTAAAGGAATCCCCCCTTAGAACATTCCAAGAAGTAGTTCCTCTGCCTGTTCCCATTTCCCTTCTCTCCATTTTCTCTTGCTGAGAAGGAAATTAAAATGTATTTTTCATACAGTATCTCTAGCACTCTTTTGTGTAATAATCCTCTTTCTGTGAAAGAGGCAGGTCAGCAATAGCTGCAGGCTCCTGCACAATCAGTGCTCATCTCATAAAAATCTCCAGCTTTCCCTGGGATTTTCCAGCCACAACCTATTAAGCATTTGGCTGTGACAAGAAGCCAGCCTGAGGGAGGGGCTCTTTCAGATAATGCCTGGGCAAATTTGTATTTATTTATGGAGTGGTTGCATGGATTTTTTTGTAATGGAGAAATTAGACTTTTAAAAATTAGCTGTTTGGTTTAAATTAATCTTAATAGGCAGTTAAGGCTTGATACACACTTTAGCTTCTAGTTTAAGTTTATTATTCTAAAATGCAAGCTTAGTTTTAAATTTGAGAAGAAGACATGGAGTGTATTTTCCCTATCTTACTCCCCTCCTTTAACACCTGACTAAAAGTGTAATTTGAAAAGATTCGAAAGAAGGTCAAATACTGGTCTCTAATATATGAATACCATAACAATGAGTTGCAGCTAAGCTTTGCATTATGGCTGACTGCAAATTTAATATTTCCTGTCAGCAAATTCCTATTAATTTAAATCCAAATTATGGGTTTCAGTACAAATATTTGCTCAGAATGGTGATAGAGAATTTTTGAAACTGTGTAAATGCAGTTTTCTTGTAATTATGTGACCAGAACTCTATTTTCTGAGGTTCAAAGTGGTTTTGTATTGCAGTTCAGACTAACTAGAATGCACACACATATGCGAAGGTATGGTTGGAATGGAAATTAAAAGCTCTGATTTGTGTGAATTGATTGCCCTGACACCTCACTTTTTTTTTTTCTCCTTAGGAAATACAGGCTTTTTCCCTGTTAGAGGAGTACACAATATTTTTGGCTGATGCTGATGCCTTTCATACGACCATGAGCGTGACAAAACAAGCTGTTGATAAGATATTTATTTTTCCTTGAAACCACCTCATTTTGGTGACCACCACCAAACTCCCGACGTGGAAAGCTTTCAGCGGCCTCTGCAGGGACACCTTTGGTTTCCCACCAGAGCGTGTGCAGCGCGTGCAGTGTGTGCAACGTGTCCCTTGGTGTGCCCGTGTCTGGCACTGGCAGCGCCGTGCTGGCAGCTGGGTGAGCTGTGGGGGGGTTCCAGTGCCCTTTTTGTGGGAGAACAGGAGGCAGCCAGACTGACAAAACCCACCCTTCTCCTGGAAGCCCAAATGTGGGGATCCTTCTGGAAAGACACGTCTTCAATCTCAGACATAATTCCCCTTCCTATAAACTTTTTCATGTAAAACTTATTGATGAAAATTCCTGGCTGAGGTGTGACTAAGGTTGCTGAGCATCCTGTCTACATTTCATACCTGCTTTAGTTTGAAACAAAACTTTTGTTTTCCCTTTGAATTCTAGGGGAATTGCAAGAAAAGTGGAGAGGGACTTTTCACAAGGGTGTGCCGTGACAGGACAAGAGGGAATGGCTTTAAACTGAAGGAGGGGAGGTTTAGATTAGATTATAAGGAAGAAATTCTTTACTGTGAGGGTGGTGAGGTACTGGAACAGGTTGCCTAGAGAATTTGTGGATGCCCTATCTCTGGAAGTGTTCAAGACCAGACTGGATGCATTTCTGAGTCATCTGGTCTAGTGAAAGGTATCCCTTGTCCATGGCAGAGGTGTCGAAACTAGGTGATCTTTAAGGTCTCTTCCAACCCAAGCCAATCTATGATTCTGTGATTCTATCTGGCCACAGTCTGAGCTGCATTCCTTCCTCATACCAAGTAAAATCAAAAAGCATGTGTGAATTTTGGGAGATGGAAGTAATACACTAACCTCAAAGAGGGAAAGCAATCATGTCTTCCTGTAGAATGCACAACATGATGCATCCCAAAGGGGCGGGTTTACCAGGATAAGCAGGGGTCCCTTCTGCCACAAGATAACCTTGCCAGGACTGTTTCTTCAAGGGTTCACAACCAACCTCAGCTGAGGTTTGTGGCTCTGGTTTAAAACTTCATGTGTTGCATGAAGGCCAAGGGTGTCTCTGAGCCTGCACAGACCTCACACCGAAGGGGAAAAGTCAGAGCACAGATTTAACATATCAAGGACCTGATGCTTGATATCCACTGGCCTTCCCAGCCTGCCTAGCAGTGTGGTCACTGGGAACAGTTAGGCTTTTGCACAATGCTGGAGAACCTGGCAGGTCCCTATCAGTGCTTGGCCACAGCCACCCTCCTCCAGAGCGGGATCTCCAAAACCAGCAAGAAGGTGTCAGTGAGGCACAGGACCTTGGACTGCATTGCTGGGAGTGTTGGAGCCAAAGGAAGTGAAATGTCAGAGTTCAGTTTCCATAAATACAATTTTTATTGGGATCCTTTAATTCTTCTTGTTATTCTCCACCCACTCTCCCACCCCACCCTCCCACTACCCCGCCCTGATTCTTTTTCTTTCCATAATGTTTTTAACTTAGAGCAGAGAGAGAATATTTTGCCATACTGTAAATAATAGTAGGGTTTTCAGCTCTGGCCTTTCATCCACTGTGTGGAGCACAGCAGACTGTGAATAAGCCTATTCCAAAACAAACATTAAAAGCACATTGTCAATTTAAGTCGCATATGTGCCTAAAGATGTTTTATACTCTGCTGTCACAAACAACACCTACAATCTGCTAGAAATTAATGGAATAAGAGGACGCAAAGCACGTCTCTCTGGTTCAGTGAGCATTTGATGGACACCATGGGTGGGATTTATCTCATATCAAGTCAGCAAGTTGCTCCCATTTGAATTTGCTGAATTTAGCTACAGTGCTTTACTTCATTTCTAGCCCTGCCTCCCTGTCTTGTGTGAAATGAAATAAGTGATTTTCGGCTGAGCTTCTCACTGATAGTGATCTGTGTCATGAAATCATCTCACACCAGACATCCTGCTTAACTGCAGGTTCTGGAAACCTGATAGCTGAGCCTCTGCTGCAGAGCTGCTCAAAAAATGTTTATGTGTGGTTTCTCAAAGGCATCCCTTCTGCAGTGAAGGGTGCTCACAGGTGAGTGCTAAAATAACCAGCTGGGCAGCATGGGGGAAATTTCTTCTTTTGTATCTGTTGCCTCTACAGCCAATTTCCCAACCTTAGCCTAAGCAAGCAAAAAAACACCTCAAAACACACACACACACAAAAAGAAAAAATAAAACCCCTATGAAAAAAAACCCCACATAAAATCAACAAAAAATATTTCGGCCCTAAATGACAGTGAAACCTGTAGATTAAGGATATCTCTCATTTATTTTTTTGCAATTGATTGTCACAGCAGGAAAGGCACTGTAGCTTTATAATTATTTAGTTTCAAATGGGGAAGTCTTCTACTTTCACCTCCTTTTTCTGTCTTCAAATTAGCACTTGGAGTGTTAGTCTTTGTTACTGCAGCCTTTATCAGCAGGGCAGGAGACAGTGATTGCCTCGTATCTGAAAACTACAGTGAAATAAAACCTTAATTAGTTGTTTCAACGGAGTGTGATACAGACCTTGAAGGATTTAAAGATACATGTTCCAAATTGGTTTCAGGTTTACTGTGAAGGTCTGAGAATGTACACCTTGCATGATTAAAAGGAAGTACACCAAACTTTCTTCCAGGAAAATGTCTGATCACTTATTATGATGTCATTACTGAAAATACAAGAGGAAAACTAGAGAAGATTTTCCATGCACAGTCTACCATTCCCTCCCTCTGGGATGACAGGTCATAGCTTATTTATGCACCATAGTCTCTCTAAAGCAGAGCAAAAGCAAACAGCCAAAATAAATAGATGAAAAACAGCAACATAAGCATTTATTCATTTCTTGCAAACTCTCTTAGGGGAAAAAATGAAACCTTATGAAAATGTTAATAAGAAGGGGCAGGAAGAAGAGAGAGAAAAACTGGATGCCCATGGCACCAAAGACAGATTTAGCAAGCTCTGCAGCACACAAACACCTGACCAAAAAGGCATGAAACGTTCCAGCCTCACCTTCTAGGGAGTGCTTAGCAGTTTGACACTCCTGGGTGAACTAGGCCCCGAGTCACTGGAGAGGCTTCCAACCCAAACAACTGTCATATTCCATATTTCCCACAAAAGCAGCCCTTAGCTAAAACCCCGTGTTTTGCTTGGCCTGCAGGGACCTGCCAAGTGACTCATGAAGCGGATCCGCTCCCTCTGTGCTTTCCACTTTCCTGGAAAGGAGCAGCACAGCAGTAACACACACAGTGTAGCACTGGTACTACAGCCTCAAATGGCTGAGCTTTTGTGCTCCGTTTTGCCTCCAGATGCTGAAGAGCAGCGTAGGACCACTGCTGCCAGAAGGACAAGGCATGCAAAGACAATCCACAGCTTCCCACTCCACTGCAGTGGTCACAGGGGATGCAGCTGGGCTGGAGTTTAAAGGCATAAATCCATTCGCAAGAATTCTGCTCTTTGCAGGGCTGATCACGAGGTGATTTTGAACCAGGGCCTTCCCTGTGGCAGGTGGCTTCAGCAGTGAAAGGACAGGCTCCCAGGGACGTGATCACAGTCCCAAGCCTGCCAGAGTTCAAGAAGCATCTGGACGATGCTCTTGGGCACATGGTGTGACTCTCAGGGCTGTCTTTGCAGGCCCAGGAGTTGAACTTACTGAAGAGGTCCTGGTGGGTCCCTTCCAACTCAGGATATTCTGTGTTACTATGATTCTATGACTGTGAAGACCTCAAGAGACCTCTCTGCCATTATTTCTTAAAAACTTTCATACAGTAGTGACAGAACAGTAGATGATTACAGCAAGATGATTTAGTTTTTATATGCTTTGGAAGCATATTAGAGTAGGGGCAGTGTGAATCTCAAAAATCTCCATTATTGCTCATAACATGCAGCTTAATCATGGAATCCCAGGGTGGCTGAGGTTGGAAGAGACCTCTGGATGTCATTTGGACTCCCTCCAGTATGTTTGTGTCCCTTTAGCACTTGGGAGCCCAGAACTGGACCCAGTGCTTCACGTGGGGCCTCACCAGTGCTTGGGCAAGGGGGAAGGATCTCTTCCCTTGACCTGCTGGCACCACCCTCCAGGTGCAGCCCCGAGTCCCATCAGCCTTCTCTGACACAAGGACACTTTCCTGGCTCATATTCAACATGGCTCTGGCACATCAGCCTCTCCTCCCAGTCTGCTTGCTGTCATTGGCATCCTTGCTGAGGACAGACTCTGCCCCATCATCCAGACCATGAATGAAGATGTTAAGCAGGACTGACGCTACTGGTCTCCAACTCGACTTTGTTCCATTTTCCACTTCTTTTTGTCACATATAAATTCTGTGAATTATAAAATGCAACTGTGAAATTACATTTATTTTTCTATGTCAAATGTGATACCAATAATTTAAAAACAACCACAGAAACTTAGACTAACAGAAAATGAAAACTTATTCAAAAGAGAATTTCAAGACCTCATCTGTGAAGGACAGGAAAAACAAATGAACTTTATGCTCTTCCTGTAGTGAGTTTAATGAAGAACTGCTCATTAACTGGTTGTTTGAGTCCCTTACCTAGCTGTCACTTGGGCTTACAGTACTGTAATTGTAGAGCATGGAGAAGTCCCAGAAAAAAGCTTTTATTTTACTTGCAGCAATATATCCTCTCTTGATACTACATAAGAGAACAAAAACAGTGAAAAAAAATTAGAAAAGGAAAAACAAGGTGAATTTTAAGTATAATAGTGTTAAAACGTAAAAGAACAATTTTGCACCTACAGGGAACCTACATTTTGTATATCCTTTAATCTGCACTACACAGAAGACAGACTAAAATTCTTCTTTAAAATATTCTCTGTGTCTACAAAAAGATAATGTCGTGGTTTCATTGTGA